>VXBP01001960.1:0-33322 GCA_013400115.1 Rhinopomastus cyanomelas | reverse complement strand
GTGCACCCGAAGGAGTGACACGAGCAGAGAGCTAATGAGCACCAAGGCTTTGACTTGGCTGACTGGGATGTGATTTGTCACACTCAGGTTGTTCTCATGTGGGAACAACAGAATGATTCAAGGATGTTGGGTTCCCCCCCTTCCAACAACAGGACAAAAGATGAAACCCACCGCAGAGCATCGCTCGGGACCGGGAGTCGTAACTCAACTCGGCACGCTCCGAAGCGCCTGGCCGCGTTCCTGTGCTCTGGCAGGGGCACTGGACTGGCTGATCTCGCCAGGTCCCTTCCAATCCCTGCTGTTCAGTGATTCTGTGTGTGGGAAGATCTGCTGGATCGGGCAGCAGGCACCATCCTGCTGCAGCGGCTGCTGAAAGCTGCACTCTGCGAGCTGTCAGAGGAGATGGTCCCGTAGCTCTCTTGACCCTGAAAGCTCACGACTCCCGCAGCTTCGTGGCACTGTTTCCCAAGATGCTGGTGCTAAAATTAGGAAGGAAGGTGCTCGGATATGAGTCCACCCTCCAGGCAGGCTCATTTCAGAAAGCACTGAAAGCACTTTGATCTGGAAGCCTCACCAGGCTCCCAGCATCTTCCTCACTCTGCCGCTGCCCAGGCAAGAAATGCAGCCACGTCCTTCCCATTTCAGCTGCTGATGCAACAAGTGACAGGGAGCAGTGAGAGCTGTGGCAGGGAGACAGCTCCAACTTTGCTGCAGTTCGTAGAATCATTCAGGCTGGAAAAGACCCCTAGGATCAGCGAGTCCAACCATCAACCCCACTGTACAAGGTCACCCCTAAACCAGATCCCCCAACACCACATCTAAGTGGCTTTTAAACACATCCAGGGATGGGGACTCGCCCATCACCCCGGGCAGCCCACTCCAGGGCCTGACAGCTCTCTCCAGGTAGAATCTCTTACGGGTGTCCAGTCTAACCCTCCCCTTGACACAGCCTGTCCAGGTCCCTCTGTGCAGCCTCAGTACCCTCCAGCAGACCGACACCCTCTGCCAGCTCGGTGTCGCCCGCATCCCTACTGAGGGCGCGCTCCATCCCCTCATCAAGGGGCACCCTCAGTAAGTTTGCAGACATAAGTGAATTTGGAAGGGCTGAGGTGC
The DNA here is from genome assembly GCA_013400115.1 of Rhinopomastus cyanomelas. Taxonomy (NCBI): domain Eukaryota; kingdom Metazoa; phylum Chordata; class Aves; order Bucerotiformes; family Rhinopomastidae; genus Rhinopomastus; species Rhinopomastus cyanomelas. Next base: position 32,209 of record VXBP01001960.1, on the reverse strand, counting down.
TCAGGATGCCCCTGCTAGAGCCTGAGCTGTGCTGGTGCTGCAGCTAGGCCACCTTCCCCACCACTTCTGCATGCCACTGCTCACCTCAATGCATAACCCCCCCCTAGAAATAAATAAACCTGAGGCAGACACGGACCAGAAACCACCTCAAGGATGAGCACCCTTCCCTGGCAACAAGCTCCTTTGCTTCTCCTGGCATTTATTAAAGGCTTTTTTCCTATAATGGCAGCATCACATCGCAAAGGGAAAACAAAGGCTTTTAAAGTTGCTGTTGAGTTCCACTGCTGCCCGCAGGGTTTCTGTCTGCTCACGGGAAGAACTGGGAAAGAGCCTGCAGACACCGTCATTAACGGCACCAAGGCCCCCCTCCAGCACCCGCCAAGTCACAGCAGCTCTCGGGGCTCCAGCAGCAGCTCTCAGGGCTCCAGCAGCCTCCAGAGCTGAAACACACGAGGATTTACCAACACCCCGTGGGCCTGGCTCTGGCTCTACGCTGCAGTGAAGCAAAGCAGATGATCTTCTGAGGTCCCTTCCAATCCCTACTGTCCTGTGATTCTGTGAAAGCTACACCCACCAGCAGCAACCCCTGGGGAACAAGCTGTAGGGCATGAACCACCGCCCAGAGGCTCTGGGTTTGCTGGGGCATCTCCCTTGAGCACCCTGGGATGGAGGGGGCACTCAGGAACACAGTTGTACCTGCTCAGGCTCATTGAGCAGAGACACAACAGGAGGAGCACGGCCTGTCATGGAATCATAGAGCATTGGGGATTGGGAAGGGATCTCGAGAGATCATCCAGCCCAACACCCCCACCACAGCAGGATCCCCCAGATCCAGTCACACAGGAACAGCCCAGGAGGGTTTGAAACTGCTCCAGAGAAGGAGACTCCACAACCCCCCTGGGCAGCCCCTGCCAGGGCTCTGGCACCCTCACTGCCAACAAGGTCCTTCTCACACTGATGGGGAACCTCCTCTGCTCCAGCTCTCACCCACTGCCCCTTGTCCTGTCACTGGGTGCCCTGAGCAGAGCCTGGCTCCATCCTCCTCACACCCACCCTTCACACATTGATCAACATCCATGGGGTCACCCCTCAGGCTCCTTTTTCCCAGCTCCAGAGCCCCAGCTCCCTCAGCCTTTCCTCAGCAGGGAGATGCTCCCCTCCCTCCATCACCCCTGTGGCTCTGCCCTGGGCTCTCTCCAGCAGCTCTGTGTCCTTCAGGAGCTGAGGGGCCCAGAGCTGGTCACAGACCCTCAGGGAAGGGCAATAATCCCTCGCAGCCACCCAGCAGGTTTAAAAGAAGGACTTTTCAAGCCTTAAAACTACACAGTTGAAACTACAGGATCAACTCCATTCGTCAGTACCAGCGGTTAACTAACACAACTCTGATAAAGGTGAAGTCAGTCGAGTTTCTCCTGCTCTCCAAAGGCTGCAAAGACCATCGACCCCAGTGAAGAAGCACTGGAAAGCAATTCAGGGCCCACGCAGCCCTGGAGTGGCACAGCCCTGCCAGGGAGGTTGAGCTGGGCAGTGCTGCCATCTGAGCTCAGAGCTAGTCCTGCCCACAGCAGCCCCCACCTCCTGCTTCCTGACCTTTGCTGTCTCCTGCAGCTCTCTTCTGCTCCTCAGGATGTTCCTAAAGCACCGGGGTCTGTGAATCAGGTGCCCTTACAGATGTGACGGGGAAGGGGTTCCCATCCTCCCCAGCCACTGCCGTAGGGAAGGTCATTCCTGCCTTAGCTGCGACATGTCTGAGAGAAGGTTAATAAATATTTATAGGTCTAAATGCTCAGAGGTGCAAACAATCAAGTCCTTTGCAAATGTCACAGGATGAGGTAGAGTCTGTGCAGAGCCCCCAGCACTCCCCAGCAGGGTGGGCAGAGCCAGCTTCTGCCAACACAAAGAACCAACATTGACTCCAGTGACTCTGGGGGGTCCAGGAAAGCTGCAGAGAGGGTCAGGCTCTTCTCCCAGGCACCCAGCATCAGGATGAGAGGGCAGAGCCTGAAGCTGCACCAGGGGAGGGTTGGATGTTAGGAAGCCCCTCCTTGCAGAAAAGGTGACCAGAGCCTGGACTGGGCTGCCCAGGGCAGTGGTGGATTCCCCATCCCTGGAGGTGTAGGAGGTCAGCCTGGCTGTGGCCCTGAGCACCCTGGTCTGAGCAACGGGGTGATGTTAGGTCCTGGTCTGGCTAATGTGGTCTCCCCAGGGCAGAGTAGAGGGGGAGGAGAACCTCTCTCCATCTGCTGACCACTCTCCTTCTGATCCACCCCAGGATGCTGCTGGCCACCTTGGCCACGCAGAGCCTGGCACCTCTCATGGAAGGCAGCTACCACACTCAGTGCCAACATTCTGGCGGCCCTGCATCTCCTCTTAGCACCCCACCGTGCCCCGCAGGGATGTCCCTACCGCAGGAGGGGTGCTGGGGGTCGGGAGGGAGGCTCCTTCCACCCACGACAGCACTGAAGCAGCATGTCCCCCGGATTGCTCCAAAATGCCGCGTCTGGCGGTCGCTTGATCTCAAGTTGTCACCTGGGGACGAGAGGTCTCTGTTCTAATATGGAAAACCACAGGCACCGCAAAGGAGGGCGGCGAGTGCACAACAAGGGGGGAACCACCCTGAAATTGCAGTCGTTGAGTGAACAAGCTGCGAGAAAAAGTGCTGTGACCCAGCACACGACCCCTCTCCTGCTGCTGAGCTCTCGGAGAGCCGCGAGCGCTCGCGTTACAGCTCCAACCATCGCCAGGCGCTGCTCCCGCGCTGGGGAACTGCCATCCCTTCTCCTTTAGGGCATTAATGGGAAGGAGAGAGAAATCAATCCCACCGGCTTTAGGGGGAGAGTTTTCAACGCAGCCCCCAACAACCTGCTGCCAGCGGGTGGGGATGAGCCGTAAATAACACGGGCAGAAGCGAGCGGGGTCTTTTCCCACCTGCCTGCATCTCGGGCCATGTGCAGAACCCGCTGACACGGAGAGTCATCCTTCCCAGTCTGCGTGTCCCGGGGCTTCCAAAGCAGAGCCCTTGTAGCTTACTGCCAGTTAACAGCACCATCTGTATTCCAGGTGGGCTCCGGGGAGGCTCAGCTCCCTCCCTTTAAACGCTCCGGAACGAGCGGCGCAGCCTCGTCCGGCTCTCCCCCGTCGCCACCCAGCTCAGGCCATTTGTTTTAATTATTTAAAGACATCTGAAGCTCAGGCCAAACAACATATTTCTTAATCAGTGACACAAGCGCCCAGAAACTGCTTACGGAGTGGCCAACCCCGCCAAACGGCTGGTCCTGACCGCCAGCCAAGCAGCCTGCTCGTAAAACACGGTCTGAGCAGGTGGAGCGAGGGGTTTCTGCCTCCACCAGCTTCCAGAAGCTGCCTCCAGAGCCAGAGGAAAGTGGCATCCAAGTGGAACTGCCCCGGTTCCTCAGAGCCCTGGCAGGGGCTGTCCGGGGGTTGTGGAGTCTCCTCCTCTGGAGACATTTCAAACCCTCCTGGATTGTTCCTGTGGGACTGGATCTAGGGGATCCTGCTGTGGCTGGGGAGTGGGGCTGGATGATCTCTCGAGGTCCCTTCCAATCCCTAACGTACTGTGATTCTGTGATAAACTGCTCCTGGTTACAGATGACTACATGTGGGGATCCCCAGGGGTGACACAGAGTCTGGGCAGCCCCTGCCAGGGCTCTGGCACCCTCACTGCCAACAAGGTCCTTCTCACACTGATGGGGAACCTCCTCTGCTCCAGCTCACACCCGCTGCCCCTTGTGCTGTCACTGGGTGCCCCTGAGCAGAGCCTGGCTCCATCCTCCTGACACCCACCCTTCACACACTGATCAACATCCATGGGGTCACCCCTCAGGCTCTTTTTCTCCAAGCTCAAGAGCCCCAGCTCCCTCAGCCTTTCCTTATGATAAGGAATCTTAATGGCCAGGCCCTCCATGAGAGAAGTGTCCTTCCAGAACCTTCTTTCAAGTGCCAGTACTTGCAAATCTCACTGCTTCTCATCCCCCTGAGGGACAGACAGAAATACCGTTAGAGACAGTCGGCACTGCCTGCTGAAGGGTTGACAACTCTCCTGAGACTTCATTGTGTTTATCTGCTGCCTTCAAACGAGGCTGCCAGACTGGGCTGGCTCCAGCCAGGGTCCTCCTTGCCATCAGCCTGCATCCTGGGCTTCTAATGACGCACCCATCGCTTTGCTCCTGATGGTCCTCTGTAGCCAGGGAAGGGGATTATCACTCTTATTTCATTACTGATGACAACGTGAGATGCGTTCAGCCGCCTGAAAACACTGTCTGAGCCATCGCTGGAGGTTAGTGGGTTATTGTGAGTGATGGCCGCGGAGGAAACTGCACCTCCCTGAAGCTCTTCTCGATGTAGAAGTCAAACCCCGTCTGCCTGGGAATCGTGTGGCACAATCCAAGGTCTCCCTTGGAATCACAAGGTGTGATCCAAGCACCGACAGAGAAGTGGCTCAATGAGAGCAGCAGCCATTAATGCTGGGTTTGGGGTCTGATCCTTTTTCTTTCTGATGGCTCAGACTGAACCCGGGCAAAACCTCCCAGTGCACGTGGTGGCCCTGGTTGCTGAGACTTTGATAGAGGAGATGAAGTCCGGGAGCCACTTGTTGAGCATTCAACTGGCAGCATCAATAGCAGCTCTTCTAACAGAGAGCCAGCCCCAGGTGACAGCTCCTACCCCGTGCAAGTCCTCGCCGTAATCCTGTTTCGTGCAATCAAGGCACAATTGACCGTAATTATTTGCCAGAGCGCAGCCCCCCCGCGGCGCCCACGGCGCCCACTGCCAGCGCCCGGCGCATTCCGCAGCTACCTGCGCAATCATCTCTCGCTTAGCTTCCTTCTAATCACTGTTTAATACCAGCTCTGGCAAATGAGCCCGCTCCCTCCTCTTCCCCTTGCTCGTTGCCACGCTTGGATTCGAGTGTGGGGCTGCTGGTGGTGGGTTTGGGTTTTTTTTTTTAAAAAACAAATGAAAATTTAAATTGCATTTTATTTTCTCACCAGCTGCTAACTCTCCGAGACAGATTGGGAGATCAATTATCACAGCGGTGAATGAATCTAATTTTTCAATATAATTTACGGTAATTCAGTCTCCTCTGCCCAAGAAGCAAATAGTCCTGGCTCTTCTCCAAGAGTTGGGCTTGGAAGGAGCCACAAAAGAAACCAGCAACGCCCATGGCAGCCCAGCAACAACAGCCCACTGGTCCTCTAGTGGCGTCAACCCTGTGCCAAAGGCAGGGGGTGCCGGAGCTGTGTCCTCTCCAAGGAAGCTTCTCTGGGAAGCCATGGGATTGACTTTGGGGTGGGACTTCAGAACAACCCCAGGTACTGGGATAGGCTGGGATCTGAGCTGTTGGAGAGCAGCAGAGGAGAAAGGGAGCTGGGGGTCCTGGTGGCCAGCATGATGGCCAGGAGCCAGCAATGGGCCCTGGTGGCCAAGAAGGCCACTGGCATCCTGGGATGGATCAGAACAGGGGTAGTTAGTATAACAAGAGAGGTTCTCCTCCCTCTCTGCTCTGCCCTGGGGAGACCACAGCTGGAATCTTGTGGCCAGTTGTGGGCCACTCAGTTCCAGGAGGACATGGAGCTGCTGGACAGAGCCCAGCGCAGAGCCACAGAGATGATGGAAGGAGGGGAGCATCTCCCTGCTGAGCAAAGGCTGAGGGAGCTGGGGCTCTGGATCTGGGAAAGAAGGAGCCTGGGGGGTGACCCCATGGATGTTGATCAATATGTGAAGGGTGGGTGTGAGGAGGATGGAGCCAGGCTCTGCTCAGGGGCACCCAGTGACAGGACAAGGGGCAGTGGGTGTGAGCTGGAGCAGAGGAGGTTCCCCATCAGTGTGAGAAGGACCTTGTTGGCAGTGAGGGTGCCAGAGCCCTGGCAGGGGCTGTCCAGGGGGGTTGTGGAGTCTCCTTCTCTGGAGACATTTCAAACCCACCTGGGCTGTTCCTGTGCGACTGGCTGATGTTTCGAGGTCCCTCCCAATCTCTAACCCTCTGTGAGCCTGTGATCTCCACAGCCACCCAGGCAGGCCAAGAGCATCTCTCTGTTCTCCACCGACACTCGCCCGCAGCAGCTCAACAGCCACCCTACAGGACCACCCCGTTCCAGCTCCGTCACTCCCACCGCAGAGCTCAGCAGGTTAAGGTCATTCCATCACGAGTCTCCCCGCTCTCCCCGCTGACGGCAGCGCCGCGTCCACGTCTCCATCAGGACCCCACACAGCTGCCAGACGCACGGCTCACTCCGAGGCTGTAAGCGCGTTAATGGCCCCGGCCTCGCGGTGAATGGCCACCCCATCGCGTGGCCGCGTATTTTCTTATCATTAACTCTGCGCCGCTGGAAGGCTTCGCAGCAGTCGGGTTGGCTAATGCCCACTACTTCCCAGGCTGACTGGCTGTTATTGTTGCTAGGGATTTTATCTTGCAATCACACTAAAAGTTGCCCGGGGCCTCAAAAGACCTTTATAAAATCAAACACAAATACAAATAATTAAGTGCTGGTCCCTCAACACCTCTCCAGTAGGTTTTTCCTCATTATCAGTTTGATTCGTAGAATCCTACATTGGAAGGGACCGCAAGGATCATCTAAGGCCAACCCATCAAGCTAGAAATGGAGTTTAAATGAGGTGTCCCAGCAGCCTGAACAGCTGGGTCTGAAAAATGGCCAGTGTAGGGCCATCAACCAGTTCTCCTGGGGGATGAGTCCAGTGGTTAAGGGTTCCGATGGGGAAGACCTTTCTTCAGGTCAAGATGGAGCCAGGCTCTTCTCGGTGTCATCTAACACTAAGACAAGGAGCAACGGGGGTGAGCTGGGACAGAGGAGGTTCCCCATCAGTGTGAGAAGGACCTTCTTCCTGGTGAGGGTGCCAGAGCCCTGGCAGGGGCTGCCCAGGGGGTTGTGGAGTCTCCTTCTCTGGAGGGGTTTCAAACCCACCTGGCAGGTTTTAATGTTCCTTTTACTGCTCCTGTGCGACTGGATCCAGGGGCTCCTGCTGTGGCAGGGGGTTGGACCAGCTGGTCTTTCAAGGTCCCTTCCAATCCCTAATGTTCTGAGGACTCTGGGAATCTCTCCAGCAGTAACCGATACCCAGCAGGTTCAGTCTGGGAGAGGAGAGGTCTAGGCTGGATATTAGGGCGGAACAAGCAGATCATCCCACTCTGCTCGTTTCTGAGGTTCTATTAGTGGCACCAACAGGCTGCTGTGACACGACTCCCGTGCTCGCGCTTCGTCCCCTAGCGCGGTGCCACCTGCCCCCGAAGCAGCATTTGCCATGCACGAGGGTTGCCCTCCTCCCGCTCTGCACTGGAGGCGGCTGCGGCAGCAACCTGGAGGTAATTACCCAGCAAGGTCACTGCACTGTGGAGCGCAGGAGGAGAGGAGTCATTTCTCACTCACTGCTGCTGGGAGGCCACAAGGTTAAACAATTGATGAAAACCCTCCGAGAGCTGTTTTCTCCTTTCTCTCCCCTTGCAGACCCTCCCGCATTTGTGATTCCCGTCGCCTCCGCAGGCTGGAGGGCATCGGGATAATGTTTATTACATCTTGGGGAGGCAATAAATTGGCAGCAGAACACGAGCTGCATCAGCACCGCCGCGGCTCGCGGTCGCAGGACGGCCACCAAGAGCAACGTGGGGCAAGAAAGCTGCGGAGAATTTACGTGCAGCAGCCACTAAGGAACGAAACGAGGCTCCAGGTGAGCTCCAGTCACAGGGGATCTCTAACCTCACAGCACAAGGGGCCCAGCGCTGGGAAGCATTTAAGTGCCTCCTTATCCAACACAGTTACTGCTTTCAAAGGCGTCGGAGTCACATCCCTGGGACAAGCGGCTCCTTTTTATTTGCTGCTGCAAGAGCCGGGGCTGCTTTTACTGCCCATTTCTGAGCCACTTGAAAACACAGTGGTGAAGGGAGCCAGGCAAACAGCAAGGCTCAAGCTGAGCGAGCTGCAGGCACGCGGCTGCTCTGGAGCAGCACAGACATGCCCTAGTAGCAGCTCCTCCAAGGCTGGGCTCGGCCGTCCCGCGTGCTGTGAGCGGAGGCAGCGATGCCGGCGTCGCTGTGCTCGCCCAGGCCTCCCGGTCGGCTGCTCTGTGAGCACTCTGCATTGCTGAGCAGAACTCAAAGGAAGTTTTTTAATCATTACTTATTACTATGGTAACGCCAGGCAGTCACACAGGACCACATCGGGTCCTGCACACGGGTGGGAGAGAGACAGCTCTGGTCATCGAGCTCCTCAGAGCTGAGCACGCCAGTCAGGGGAACAGAGAATCAATCCCAGGGTTTCCCCACTAATTAGCAGCTCGACAATTAATACTGCAGGACACAGAGGGCTCCAGTGTTACAGTGAAGCCCTGGGCTCAGTGCTGTGCAGAGCACGGGGGAGGAAGGCAGCTTTGATAGCCCTCACTGCAGGAAGCCCACGCAGCAAGGAAGGGGCCAGCTGGGGTCTACATGGCACAAGCAACCACAAGATGGGCGAGCACGTGGAACACGAGGGATCTGCTGTAACCACTCGCACTTGTGGTCTCATCTGGGAATAAATGGAAAGCTTCTCCTTCCTTCACCTTGGTTTAGGTGATCCTGCTGTTGCAGGCAGATTGGACTAGATGATCTTTCGAGGTCCCTTCCAATCCATCCAATAACGATTCTATGAAATCCACAGATAGAACCCCAAACCACACGTCACACCCCACTCATCGCCCACACAGAATCACTGAACCTTCCAGGCTGGAAAAGACCCTGGGGATCGTCGAGTCCAACCATCAAGCCTACTCTACAGAAGCACAGAACATTAGGGACTGGAAGTGACCTCGAAAGATCAGGGGTTGGAAGGGACCCAAGAAGATCATCTACTCCAATTCCCCTGCCAGAGCAGGATCACCTAGACCAAGTCACACAAAAACATATCCAGGTGGGTTTGAAACATCTCCAGAGAAGGAGACTCCACAACCATCCCCAGGGCAGCCCATTCCCCTGAACCAGATCCCCCAGCACCACATCTCAGTGACTTTTCAACTCATCCAGGGATGGATACTCAGCCCCCATCCTGGGCAGCCCAGTCCAGTGCCTGACCGCTCTCTCCAGGAAGAGTTTCTTCCTGATGGCCAGTCTAACCGTCCCCTGTGGAAGCTCCTTCAAAGCCTGACCTTGGGCAAGGAGCTCTCCTGGGGTGCACAGGGGTGTCAGCGCAGGAAGAGACCTCTTGCTGTCAGGTCTGGGCTTCGCTTCACACCACAGCCTGCAGCAGCAGTCCTGGTGTCATGGAGGGGGGAGGATGGAAAATAAGAGCCCGTTTATATCACTACAAGATCAGATAATTACTTAGCAGATAAAGTAGAACATCTCGGAAGGGCTGTTCTCATCATCACTCCTTGAAGCATCTTGTCTATATTATTAGGAAATGATGTATTTGTGCCAGGCTAATTCATATGGATTGTAATTTCAGGACATAAATTACCCCCTGTCATGTGGGCTCAGAGCAGAGGAGCAGCAGCAGAGGCGCTAAATGTTTAAACAAATTTTGTTAACAAGATTTTTCCCACCAGCCTCCTGAGCCCCTTTTTTCCATCTGGGTGGAGAGGAGAAGGGAGGACACCCCAGCAGGAGGGGAGACAGTGGGTTGTGAAGGGAGACAGAGCACAGACAATTGTCCAAGTGGGAAGCAGAGACTTCACTGACTCGCAGAACATGAGGGATTGGAAGGGACCTCGAGAGATCAGCCAGTCCCACCCCCCGACACAGCAGGGTCCCCCAGATCCAGTCACACAGGAACAGCCCAGGTGGGTTTGAAATGGCTCCAGAGAAGGAGACTCCACAACCCCCCTGGGCAGCCCCTGCCAGGGCTCTGGCACCCTCACTGCCAACAAGGTCCTTCTCACACTGATGGGGAACCTCCTCTGCTCCAGCTCACACCCGCTGCCCCTTGTCCTGTCACTGGGTGCCCCTGAGCAGAGTCTGGCTCCATCCTCCTCACACCCACCCTTCACATATTTGGGTCACCCCCCAGGCTCCTTTTTCCCAGCTCCAGAGCCCCAGCATGGAGCTGCTCCCCTCCCCTCCATCATCTCAAAGTGAAACACCCCACCGACAGCTGCTCTTCTTTTAAAGACCTGTAAAAACAAGGGCTCCAGGTACAGAACCCTCCCAGTTAATCGTCACCACCATCATCCACAGGTTCAAAGCTACTGGGACTGAAGAGCTGCTTCCTCACTCTGCCTTTGGCCAGAGCTGTGTTACAGGCGTAACGAGCCCTCAAGCCTCATTCATCTCCATAAATCACAGTGACCCACAAAGAGGGCCAAGGGGTTCTGAGCAAAGCTTGACCCCATCCCGCTGCAGAGGCAGCCTGACAGCAGACAGGCACCCCCCGATCACCCCTGTTATTTACGAGGCCACCGTTTCGCGCGCTTTGCATGCGAAGGACTTGCCAAGTGCAGATATACGGACCCATTTAGTGCAGAGAGCTGTGCCCTAAAACATTCCAGGTTACCTCTTGGAACTTATTCATAGGTTCTGTCATGGGGAGACTGGCTTAATGGGCCAAGAAATATGTACATAAAAAGCTGTATACATTCTGCTTTCCTGGTGATGGAGACACTATGGTCCATCAAGTAAGTAAATTAATTTAGTGATGTGGAGGAGGACGGAAGTGAAGGAGAAGTTCCCTTGTATTGAGGCATCAAGCTCCTCTTTTCTTTTCTTCTGCCCTTGTGCAACCCTCAAGAGTTCTCTAGTGGCCAAAACACCTACCCAAAGTGTTTAGAAGGCTCTGGGAAGGAAGGGACAGCACCTGTCCTCCCTCAAGTTTGAATGGTCAAGTGGTTGTTCTTCCCTGAGTCACAGAAAGTCAGGGGTTGGAAGGGACCTCTAGAGATCCTCCAGTCCAAACCCCAGCGCCAGAGAAGGATCCCCTAGATCAGGTCACACAGAACATTAGGGGTTGGAAAAGACCTCAAAGATCATCCAGTCCAATCCCCCTGCCACTCCTGCTACTAACCCAGCCATTAAATGCAGGGACTTCACCCCCAAGGAGAAGCATTAGCACCCCTCTTCTCCACCAGAAAACAGGCTCTCTGCTGCTCCACACACAGGGACTATCTCCATCTGCCGTGCATCTCCACATGGCAAAACAAAGCTGCACAGCATCTCATTATCTTCCTTCAACTATTTCTGTCATCTCCAAAGCACATTTGGATGCCAAGATCCCCTATCACACAGCTCTGTGTGAACGCTGCTTGAACAGTCCCGAGCCAGAAAGAACCTCCACGGATTGAAATCTCAATCGGGACGAGGGCTGGGCTTGATGGCCCTGGTGGTCCTTTCCAGCCACGATGATTCTGTGAGATCACTGATGACACGAGGGCTGAGGTGTCCCTTGTGCTGCACATCATCTCCTTGGACCCCCTCGACTACCCACCGGGACACACTGTGGTCAGCAACGCCTGTTCCTAAAGCCAGATCACTGCATCATCCCAAGAAGCCACTGGGACAGAATCGAAAGCCCTCTGGGGTTTCTTAGACCTATTTTCACCCTGTTCAGACACCAGGACTTTGAGCAGGCAGTAGAGAAGGGGCTGTCTGGGGGTTTTTACAACAAAAGCACCATTTACTGGAGCAGTGGGCAAGGGGCTCTCTTAAGGAAACCAGCTAGCCTGAAAACGAGTGCTAGTGAGCTCCTACAGCTCTTCCAGCCTCAGCTGACAGCTTCCACACCCCGGTCCAGCGGCACCTCTCCAAAGAGCTCACCTGAGGCACCTCGCGACACGCTGATGTTCCAGTGGCATCAGCTGAGTGCAAGAGAGCAATCCTCACCATTAATTGCCCCTGCTCCCACTGCACAGGGAAAGAAACCCAGGAGAGTGTCTCGTTCACACTTGGGGGCACAAGACTCCTCTTTCCTGTCCTTCCCCACGTGGGTACTGAGATCCCCACCAAGCACAGAGGGAGCACAGAGCCCTCTACTCTGCTAGGGCCAGGACTAGCAGAGATGAAGCCCAGCTGCTCCAGGCAGGGGGCTGGTCCCAAGAGCTATATGACCTGGTAGTGGTGCCCCTGCCTCTGACAGCAGCCCCAGCTCCACACCACGTGGGTGTTTAGGATCCTGAGCACGACTGGGCACAGCACATGCTGCCACATGTCACACTGTGGCTGGAGCCGACACACCACAGAGGCTTCAATTAGCTGGAGCTGGAGCTCGGCGAGCAGAGGAGCCGCGGTTGGAAGTGCTGGTTCCATGAGCTACCTGGTGGTGCTCAGGGCAGCCCTCCAAGCTGCACTCTGCATCAGATGAGGTTCAGGCAGCTCCGCAGACCGCGAGCTCCCCAGGACCTGAAGTCTCTCTGATGCTGTTTCCAAAGCACCTGGCACAGCACCGTGTTGATCCAAGGAGGGCTTCCAGGCAGAGCTCTGGTGCTAATTAAAACAAGGAGCAAAGCAGACCCCCCAGCTCCATAAATCAACATCCCCTCTACTGCTGTGCAGCCAATTGACAGCAGTTTGTTATCTGCTCCTTGCTCTGGCTGGAGACACTTCCCACACCAGCAAGACCTGCTCTCCTCAGGTTCAGGGCACTTGGAATTCAGCCCTTTAACTCAGGAGAGCTAGAGAAGGTTCAGAGAACTTGTGTCTCAAACAGCATAAACCCTGCCCTGCTAACTCAAGCACATTCATCCCCAACCAGTAAGGACCTTCTTCCCAGTGATGGTGCCAGAGCCCTGGCAGGGGCTGCCCAGGGGGGCTGTGGAGTCTCCTTCTCTGGAGATGTTCCTGTGCAACTGGATCTAGGGGATGCTGCTCTGGCAGGGGGATGAGACTAGATGATCTTTCGAGGTCCCTTCCAATCCCTAATGCTCTGTGATTCTGCAGCCAGAGTCTCTCTGCCTTTGGTGCAGCTGATTTGGGAAAACAGATCCCTACATCAGTGCTTCCATGAAATCCTGCCTAAAGCATCCAACCTGGGACCATTTTGCCCATAAAAGCTCTGCATTTTCTAGACCAGTTAAGAAACCTGGCTGGGGTGGCAGCAGGGGAAAGGCAGGCAGGGAAGATCTTCTGGAGAAGGTTAAGGAAGGAGAGTAGAACCATATTACCCCCCCTTAACTGATGGGGCTGTGAAGCTAAAACACTGCAGGGACTTGAGGGGCATCAGATGCTGTCAAAGGTTCATATTTCATGGCTGATCTTTCAAAGGTTAGGGCAGCACATTTCCTGGGAGATAGAATGATAACTTTGTCCTTCCCACTGAACTAACAGAGCTGAGCTCATTTCCATTCCAACAGGAGCAGAATAGATGGGACAGAGGGTACGTGGGTGCAAATGTGTGTGCTGGAGAAGTGGAGCTCTGAAGAATGACAGAACATCAGGGGTTGGAAGGGACCTTGAAAGACCACCCAGTCCAATCCCTGAGATCCAGTCTCAGAGGAAGATACCCAGGAGGGTCTGAAATGCCTCCAGAGAAGAAGGCTCCACAACCCCCATGAGCAGCCCCCGCCTGTGGGGCAAGAAGGTCCTTCTCACACTGATGGGGAACCTCCTCTGCTCCAGCTCTCACCCACTGCCCCTTGTCCTGTCACTGGGTGCCCCTGAGCAGAGCCTGGCTCCATCCTCCTCACACCCACCCTTCACATATTGATCAACATCCATGGGGTCACCCCTCAGGCTCCTTCTTTCCCAGCTCCAGAGCCCCAGCTCCCTCAGCCTCTCCTCAGCAGGGAGATGCTCCCCTCCCTCCATCATCCCTGTGGCTCTGCAATGGGCTCTCTCCAGCAGCTCTGTGTCCTTCTGGAACTGAGTGGCCCAGAACTGGACACAAGATTCCAGCTGTGGTCTCCCAAGGGCAGAAGACAGAGGGAGAAGAACCTCTCTCCATCTGCTAACCACCCCTATTCTGATCCACCCCAAGATACCACTGGCTTTCTCAGCCACAAAGGCCCATTGCTGGCTCCTGGCCATCCTGCTGGCCACCAGCATCCCCAAGTCCCTTTCTCCTACACTGCTCTCCAACAGGGCAGCCCCCAGCCTGTGCTGGTAGCCAGTGTTCTTGCCCAGAAGATAAGCCTGTGCCCCAGAGACTTGTGTGCACTCAGGAGCTGGGCACTGTTTAACCCAGAGCAGCACAAAGCTACCTCAGGGAAAGCTGATGTTGGCCACGAGACAGGGAACGACACCGCTCTTCAGGGGAAAGGGGGCTCCAACGACCACATTTGCAAGATGAGCTGGAGGAGAAAGAACTGATCTACCCAAGACCTCAAATCACTCCATCCCAGCGAGAACAGCAGGGGGGAAATCAATAACCCAAGCAAGAAACTGTAATAACAACTGACATTTATACAGCATCGGATACCCAGGTGTCCCCAAACACTTGACAGATATTACAAGCTGAACTGATTTACAAGCAGGGGATCTGGCTCCTTGCAGAACATCGATTCCCACACCAAAGAGCTGGAGCTCCTCAGGATTCTGTGGCAACCTTCACCTCTTGCTCCATTCCAGGGGCAAACGCCCGGGTGCTCCAACCTCCCACAACTTCACACAGACAGTTTCTCCACCGTGGAGAAGGCATCTCATCTCCCTGCTGAGGAAAGGCTGGGGGAGCTGGGAAAAGGGAGACTGAGAGGTGACCCTATGGAAGGGTGGGTGTGAGGAGGATGGAGCCAGGCTCTGCTCAGGGGCACCCAGTGACAGGACAAGGGGCAGCGGGTGTGAGCTGGAGCAGAGGAGGTTCCCCATCAGTGTGAGAAGGACCTTGTTGGCAGTGAGGGTGCCAGAGCCCTGGCAGGGGCTGCCCAGGGGGGCTGTGGAGTCTCCTTCTCTGGAGCCACTTCAAACCCACCTGGGCTGTTCCTGTGCAACTGGATCTAGGGGACCCTGCTGTGTCAGTGGGATGGGACTGGGTGATCTTTTGAGGTCCCTTCCAATCCCTAGTGGTCTGTGATCTCATGGTCAGGAGAGGCCAAGTGTTTGCTTTGTGTGGCTGCACAGAACTAGCTCACAACCAGCATGAGGACAGCCTCACCATCATCTTCACAGGGCTCTGCTCACCTTGCAGTCTCCTCAGCCTGTCACATCACAAGTCCAAGTTACCCATCACCCTGCTTTATATTAAGAGAGTAAAGGATTTGAAGCAGCCTCTGGCCATGGATTTGCCTTTGGCAGCTGCTCAGCAGAGGCAGCAATGACATTTGGAACGAGGGGTCTTTCCCTTGTCTGTGCCTCAGCCCTACATGTCTTACACAAGGAGGAAACATTCCAGGGGGACAGGACACAAGAGTGAGATTCAAAGGTTCAGTCTACACAAACCCCCACTGTCTCACAGCCAACAGTGAGAGAAGTGATGGGGAGGATCAGCCCCCTCTCAGCTAAAGCCAGTACAATTCCCAAAGCCTCCAAGACATCACGCTGCTCCCCCTTCTCCTCTCTCGTGCTACAGGCAGGGAGTTGGAGAGGGATTTTAATTTAAAACCCAACACAGAAACCCCATATTTCCCCCTTTCCTTCACATCTCCAAGCAGATACAGCTGTTGGGTTCTAATAACAATGTAAACAGGGGGGTTTAAAAAAATTATTATTAATAAAAAATTGCTTGAATTTTTCATGTGTTTTTCATCTCGTGTTTTCCTCCTCAGGGCATCCTACCCAGGCTGCACAACCAGCGTAGGAGGAAGCAAAGGCAGCCGGTGCAACAAGCTGCCCGGGCTGGGAATAACCAGCACGAGGCCCCTCCGCATTCAGCGGCAGCACAACTGCCTCGTGCAGGGGAGCCCCAGGGCAACCAGCCACGTCCTGCAATTCCTCACTTCTGGCCCTTGGAGGATTCTCTTTGATCAGAAGCAGGGTGGTTAGGAGATGGAGACAGGTTCTACTCCCCCTCTACTCTGCACTCAGGGGACCACAGCTGGAATCTCCTGTCCAGTTGTGGCCCCTCAGCTCCAGAAGGACACAGAGCTGCTGGAGAGAGCCCAGCACAGAGCCACAGGGATGATGGAGGGAGGGAGCATCTCCCTGCTGAGGAAAAGCTGAGGGAGCTGGGGCTCTGGAGCTGGGAAAGAGGAGCCTGAGGGGTGACCCCATGGGTGTTGAGCAAGATGTGAAGGGTGGGTGTGAGGAGGATGGAGCCAGGCTCTGCCCAGGGGCACCCAGTGACAGGACAGGGGGCAGTGGGTGTGAGCTGGAGCAGAGGAGGTTCCCCATCAGTGTGAGAAGGACCTTGTTGGCAGTGAGGGTGCCAGAGCCCTGGCAGGGGCTGCCCAGGGTGGAGTCTCCTTTTCTGGAGGCATTTCAAACCCCCCGGCCATGTTCCTGTGTGACTGGATCTGGGGGATCCTGCTGTGGCAGGGGGACTGGACTGGATGATATTTCAAGGTTCCATCAAATCCCTCACGTTCTGTGATGCCCAAGTTCATCCCCCTCTCTGACCCCTAAGACACTGCACAGCTGTAGCCAATGTTGGCAAAACCCTGGAGTTGGCCTAACAGAATTAGTCCTTCCTTCCTTGACGAGGCACAAGGGGACCTTACCCCCATGTCCCAGCACCTAAAAGTTGGCTACCAAGACACCAGAGACTCTCTTTAGAAGCAGTCCTACAGAAAAGCCAAGGGGTGATGGGTATCATCTAATCCTGTGGATACTCCCATTGAAGACCTTCTTCCCCATTGCAATAATTAACCACTGAAGTCATCCCCCAAGGGAAGGGGTCGATGGCCCCACACTGGGCAGTTTGAAGACCCAGCTGGCCAGGCTGCTGAGACATCTCATTTAATCTCTCTTTCTAGCCTGGACCTAGATGATTCTTGAGGTCCCTTCCAACCTGGAATTCTATGAACCATACTAAATGAAGAAAAACCTATCGGAGAGGTGGTCAATAGCATTTTGAAGAGCCAGCTTGACATGCTGCTGGGACAGCAAAATTAGAGGATATTTTTAGCTTGATAGATTGGCCTAGATGATCCTTGAGGTCCCTTCCAACCTGCTACCTATGAATCAGTCACCTGTCAACTTCTGCAGAGGCAACTGCTCTGCTGCAGGCGCTGGATTTCAAGTGAAATACATGAGAAAGGTGGGAAGTCTGTGTGGGGAGACAGAGAGCAACAGCCACCCCAACTTGTTAAAGGGCTTCCTGAATCCCCACTCCACACGTCTCCCTCAAAAGCATCAACGCTGCTGCTCATCTCTGCCTCCCTGGGACGTGTGACAACTCCTCTGCTATTTCTATGAGCTCCAGGGGAAGGCGGAGGATGGGTTTGTGTGCAGCCGCTGCAGAGCTCTTTCAGCTCTCTCTGGAACAGCAGCTCCATGGGAGGTTGTTGAGACTGAGGAGACAGAAAACGCTCCTCCTTCCAGGCAATGGATCTGTTTGCAGGCCTGGGGTAGCTTCAAACAGAGGAAAAGCAGCAGCTCCGAAACCTTCAGCGCTGCTTCTTTCAGAAGGGGTCTCAAGCCATCAAGTCTGATGTTCTAACTGCAGCTGGGGATTCACAGTAAACCAAGACACTGGGAACAACCCTGAGGAAACAGGGAAACCACAGAGCATCAGGGATTGGAAGGGACCTCCGAAGATCAGACAGTCCAATCTCCCCACCACAGCAGGATCCCCTAGAGCCAGTTGCACAGGAATGTGTCCAGGAGGGTTTGAAACATCTCAAGAGATGGAGACCCCACAGCCCCCTGGGCAGCCCCTGCCAGGGCTCTGGCACCCTCACTGCCAACAAGGTCCTTCTCACACTGATGGGGAACCTCCTCTGCTCCAGCTCACACCCACTGCCCCTTGTCCTGTCATTAGATGCCCCTGAGCAGAGCCTGGCTCCATCCTTCTCACACCCACCCTTCACATACTGATCAACATCCGTGGGGTCACCCCTCAGGCTCCTTTTCTCCCAGCTCCCTCAGCAGGGAGATGCTCCCCTCCCTCCATCATCCCACTGCAAAGACAAACTTCCAGCAAGGGCTTTGCATCGAGGCCCCTGCAAAGCCTGAAGGATCTCAGAGTGAGGCTTTCTCAGCTCCACTGGCTACTTTCCTTGTTGATTCCTGCTAACGTCCTCGCTCCACTTTAGCTCCTCGGGTGTAAACAAACCCAGACTAAGTCTTCTAGGATCATAAATACTGGTGGGAGGAAACGAGAATCTCTCTGGTATTTATCCCTCATTGTAAAGTGACTCCATCAAGCCAAGAAGCACAATTAGTTCCACCGAGGAGCTTTTCATTCTACACAGGAGCTCTGGAGGTTGGTTAAACACCCAGTGAGACATTCTTCCCCTGCTCGGATTCTCTGGCTGCACAGGCTGGGCAACTCAACAGGCTGTTCCCAAGTTGCCAGTCACACAGGAGCAGCCCCTCAGCCCTGCATGACCACACGGAACTGTTTCTGCCAGCTCCTGGCAGCCAGCACTGGGTTGAGGTGATGGCTCATACTGGCCTTACATTGGAAGTTCTGAACACAAGGGTAACTGTGAAGGGAAGGCGGCGTGGAACCTGACGGATCCCAGATTTTAGGGGTTGGAAGGGACCTTGGAAGATCACTCAGTCCAATTCCCTGCTACAGAGGGATCCCCTAGATCCAGTTGTGCAGGAGGGTTTGAAATGTCTGCAGAGAAGGAGATTCCACAACCCCCTGGGCAGCCCCTGCCAGGGCTCTGGCACCCTCACTGCCAACAAGGTCCTTCTCACACTGATGGGGAACCTCCTCTGCTCCAGCTCACACCCACTGCCCCATCCTACCAGACCAACAGAACAGAGCTCAGAGGATGGCCAGAGTGCAGTCATCACAGGTTGAAAAGGACCCCTGGGATCGGAGAGTACAACCATCAACCCTACTCTACAAGGTCACTCTTAAACCCGATCCCTCAGCGGCAGGAATCAAGGCTGAGGCGGTGGCCAGGGCTAAAGACACCCTCCACCCACTCCAGGCAGGCTATGTTTTGGCTTTTTAGGCTTTGTGGTCTCTCTACCTGCCACAGGGGAGACCTGCTGATACTCACCAGCCCAAAGCCTTGGCCGTAAACACCCCCAGTCTGAGAGGATTTACTGGAACACAGCAGTCCCCGAATTCCACTTGTTTAAGTTTATTGCTGCAGCAAATCTCCTGTGCAAAGGTAAGCTGTTGTAGCAACAGTCTGTCAAGCTTTTAACTTCCCCCGTTTTCTGTTCTCCTACCCCCAGCCCTGTCATCTCCCATATTGGGGCCACTTAGCGAGAGTCCCAGGCAATCGGCCCCTGCCAAGGTTGCCTGCAGAGCTCCAGTGACTCGCCAGCCGCCCGCTCCCGGTCTCTCCAAACACACGACCTGCTCCCCGCCAACACTCCATGTTCACTGCAAACTGCTCTGCAGCTTATTTTAAGGAAACACGTTACAAACAAGCCCACTGCCAAGCAAACTGCACAGACTACGTGCAGCACATCCATCCCTGGCAAGGAGTCAGGATGGAGCCTGCAACTGGTTCTCTTATCCCTTATGATTCACTTCAGAGCAAAACTGCTCCACGGGCCACTGCCTAAACCCAAGTGCAGTCTGGCTGCACCACAGCTGCAGGGATTACCCAGGTTCTGGTCCCACAGCAGGCAGGGGTGATGCTCTGGGAATCAGTTACCTTCATCACAGAATCACACAGAACATTANCAGCTGCGGTCTCCTCAGTGAGGAGTAAAGGGGGAGGACAGCTGCTCTCCATCTAGTAACCACCCCTGTTCTGATCCACCCTAAGATGCCAACTATGAAAGCAACCATGAACCAAATAACCCATCCAAGCACCCATGGAACACAGCCAGGAGATGGGCTCCTGTGAAGCCCAGCCAGTAGCAGTTACTCACACCAAAAGGGCAAAGCTATCACTTCCCTGCCCTCTTTACTCCTCTCATCACCCACAAAAGACCTTAGAAACATCCTCCCTCTGGACCAGCTGCTCTGTCACACACACGGCACCAGGCACTGATGGATCTGAAGCACTCACATCTTCTCAAGGCTCAAAACCCTTTTCAAGGCTTCACTACAGAGTTTAAAAGCCCAGAGCAACACTTGAAGCCAAGGCTGTCGAGTTAACCGCAGGAACCACAGCAATTATGAAACTTCTTGAGTGCCACTGCCAGCACTGTGGCTCCATTAGCAGAAGCGACCTTGTCTCAGCTCACACCTCCCGTCTCGTGTTGCTGGAGCCAGCAGAAGACAAAGAGATGCACGAGACACGCACCGCTTGCCAAACGTGCCCCAGCAGTCTTCTCCCCAAAGTTTTGCTACTTAACACACAATGAGAGACCTGCTCACACCAACCAGGGTCCTCTCCAGGCTGGAGCAGTGAAATCACAGACCCATCCAGGTTGGAAAAGACCCCTGGGACCATCAGAAGTTCAACCATCAGCCCTGCTCTACAAGGCCACCCCTAAAGCAGATCCCCCAACACCACAGCTAAGTGACTCATCCAGGGATGGGGACTCGACGCCCACCTGGGCAGACCCCAGGGAGATCTACATTTAGATTCAGACCCAGGCTTCTCCAATAACTCCAGGCACTTCAGTGGCAGCTCTGCATCGCCCTCCTATTATTTGTGCACCCGAGAGGCAGCTCCTGTGCAGCAGCTCCTGGCTCCCACTCAGCGAGAGTTGGGGTCTGAGGCATTAGTTTTAGTGCCTCTTGAAGCACAGGACTGCGTTGCCCAGTTAAACACCCAGCATTAAACCTCAATCTCAGCCAAAAGCACAAACACAAGGCACCCTGTGACCCCGGGAAGCGGCAGCAGATTGGAAATTGGACCTTGATTGCAGCCAGCCCAGCTCAGGGCTTCAGCAGTGCATCTCCAGCCTTCCGGCGCTCTCATCTCTAGCTGCAGCTTAGAGCTACAGCAAAAGACCAGGCTGTTATCTTGTGCCACACCACCAGACACAGGCACGGCAGAGAAGTGGAGGCTTTGGGGTGAACTGGTCCGCTCCAGCCACGAGCCAGCCACTATTTACCGCGCCTGCCAGACCTCATTCCACAGCAGCCGGGAGCCGGAGCTCCCCAGCGCTGAAGCAGATGCAGTGTTTGACACTGAACAGAAAGAAAACAGAAGCCGTTTTGTGCAGCTTGATGCTGCTGGAGTGGCCACGGGAGCAGCCCACTGTAGCACAGGAACATCAGAACATAGAGCTGTCTCATTAGAGCAACCTAATTAAACTGTCCATCTTTACACTCAGCTCTTCGTGGTGGGAAAATGTATTTGTGATGGAGCCTGGCTGGGCCCCTCAGCTCCAGGAGGACACAGAGCTGCTGGAGAGAGCCCAGGGCGGAGATGATGGAGGGGGGGAGCATCTCCCTGCTGAGCAAAGGCTGAGGGAGCTGGGAAAGAAGGAGCCTGGGGGGTGACCCCATGGATGTTGATCAATATGGGAAGGGTGGGTGTGAGGAGGATGGAGCCAGGCTCTGCTCAGGGGCACCCAGTGACAGGACAAGGGGCAGCGGGTGTGAGCTGGAGCAGAGGAGGTTCCCCATCAGTGTGAGAAGGACCTTGTTGGCAGTGAGGGTGCCAGAGCCCTGGCAGGGGCTGCCCAGGGGGTTGTGGAGTCTCCTTCTCTGGAGACTTTTCAAACCTGCCTAGGCTGTTCCTGTGTGACTGGATCTGGGGAATCCTGCTGTGGCAGGGGGATGGGACTGGCTGATGTTTCAAGGTCTCTTCCAGTCCCTAATGTTCTGTCATTCTGCAGTGCTGCTTAAAGCCATCAACAGGTCGATGCACTTGAGTAGGGCTGCCAGAGGCTTTGCTGGGTCCAAGGCACAGAAGCATAGAATTAGTGTCATTGCAGTTGGAGAAGATCTTTAAGATCATGAGGTCCAACCATGAACTCAACCATCCCAACCCACACTAAACCCTGCCCCTGAAGTCCACATCTCCCTGGACTAGATGATCCTTCGAGGTCCTTTCCAATCCCCAATGTCCTGTGATTCTGTGACTGTGAAGCAGCCAGAAATGGCAATTCAACCCCCTCCCCCTGGGCTACCTGTGCCACGGGCTGAGGGCCCTTTCCATGGGGATGTTCTTCCTCATGTCCAGCCTGAACTTCCCCCAGGTCATCCTGAGGCTGTTTGCTCTGCTCCTGTCACTGGTCACTTAGGAGATGAGGCAAAGCCCAACCTCTCACAGCCTCCATTCGGATGGTTGTAGACAGCAAGGTGGTCTCCCCTCAGCCTCCTCCTGTTCAGACTATGCAGAAGCTTGCAGCACCTGGCTGTGCCCCCTGCACGAGAGGCCAGAACTCAAATCCAAACACAGGCTCTAACTTCATGTTTCCTCCTCTTTCTGTCTGGTTTCTAATCTTTCCCAACCCCATGCTAGATGTCTTCCCTGCAAACACCCAACTCGGGCTGCATCAGGAGGAGCTAACAAAAAGTGCTTCGCTGCCATGTCAGCAGATTACAGAAACCCTTCTCATTCAAGTTTATCCAGTTGGAAACACAAGTAATTGATGTGAACTTGAAAAATAGATGATTTGGAAGGGAGGGCTGGGGGAGGCTTCTCGCCAGCAGGGCTGTTCCACCCAGCCTGCAGCGCAGTCAATCACACGGGGCTGGTTAATCGGGAGCTCTATTATCACCTTCCCTTCCCACATTTACTTCGGGCAGAGGAGGCACCGGGAGAGAAGCTGAAATGAGAACAAGGTGTAAATATGCACGTGCTGCAGTTTCTTGTTTGTCAGGGCCATGTGAAAATGAGGCTGCAGTGAAGGGAAAACACAGTATTCAATTAGGGCAGGGGATGGTGACTGCTTGTCTGAGCATGGTTGTCATCTGGGGAGGACTGGAACGAGGGACATGTTCCCCCTCCCTAGATCACAGCCTCCTCTCCTGACAGCTAGAGCTTCATTTCACAGAATTACAGAACATTAGGGGTTGGAAGGGACCTCGAATCATCACCCAGTCCCATCCCCTGACACAGCAGGATCCCCTAGATCTACTCACACAGGAACATGCCCAGGCAGACACTAACTCAGGCTCCTTCTTTCCCAGCTCCCTCAGCCTCTTCTCAGCAGGGAGATGCTCCCTCCCTCCATCATCCCTGTGGCTCTGTGCTGGGCTCTCTCCAGCAGCTCTGTGTTCTTCTGGAGCTGAGGGGCCCAGCACTGGCCACAAGATCCCAGCTGTGGTCCCCCCAGGGCAGAGCAGAGAGGGAGGAGAACCTCTGTCCATCTGCTGACCAGATCCTTGTGCTCCACTCCAGGATGCTGTTGGCTGCACGAGGGGCACCTCTGTTTACAGGTGGTAATGCCCAAGGAGGGCTGTGATTCCCTACTACCCCTTGATCCTCAGAGCCTGCAGCATGAGAAGTGCCCAAGCCAGGGTATCCAGCCCACAGCTGCCTCACAGTGTGTTCTGCTGCCATCAGGATGGGCTACTGGTCAGA
The DNA here is from genome assembly GCA_013400115.1 of Rhinopomastus cyanomelas. Lineage (NCBI taxonomy): Eukaryota > Metazoa > Chordata > Aves > Bucerotiformes > Rhinopomastidae > Rhinopomastus > Rhinopomastus cyanomelas. Next base: position 8,839 of record VXBP01001960.1, on the reverse strand, counting down.
GCACAGGGGTCCTGATGGGCCCCCCACACCTGGCAGGTAAAAACCCAGTCCTGAGCCACAGCAGGCAGCTGGAGCCTCCACGCAGCCCCCCAGCATCTCACTACAAACGAGTTACTCAGTGCGGCTGCCACTCCTCGTAGCAGCAGAACCACCCCTGCACAGCCCTGCTCAATTAGCCGGTGTCACACGAGTGTAAAAGCCAGTCATTCCCAAGGATAATGGGAAGTGATTATTTGTGTTGTGGCACAGACCTCGGGTCGGCTCCGGGTCCTGCAGTAACAGCACTTGCACAGGGTTGATGTCAATTAAATACTGGAATAGGGAGACCAGCCGAAGGCTACCGAGAGCCAAACTGCGGCACAGATCTGCTCGAGCAAGGTTCAAGGAACTCGGCTGGCTGGTCCTCTGGGAAGCTCTTCTCTGCTATGAAGGAATGAAGCCATCTGCCCTCACCAGAGAAAGGCCCCTCTGAAGTGATGTTTTCCACTGACCCAAGGCCACCTGTGACTTTCACCTCAGGAGAACAACAAATCCTGCGGCTCTACCACCAGCAGCTCTCGACAAGCCCTTGCAGGTTTGTCTGAGGCTGCGTAGAAGAGCCAAGAACTCAATTCAGATGACTGCTGTTCACGCAGAAGGAGGCTGAACTTGTGTGCAACAGGAGGATTGGGCAGGCTGGGCCATCAGGAAAGTGTCTCAGGAGATTTTTAACCCCAAACAAATGACACTAGAAGCTCTCTGCTACCTGACCCACACAGCTACTCGATGGAGCTGTCTAAAGGCAGCTCACGGAAGAACTCGAGCAGCCAGTCTCTCCAAACTCAGAAATAATTGATTTTCCTCCTCAGCTCTGCACTAGGGAGTCCTGCATGAGACCACAGCTGGAACACTGTGTCCAGCTCTGGGCCCCTCAGCTCCTGAAGGACACAGAGCTGCTGGAGAGAGCCCAGCACAGAGCCACAGGGGTGATGGAGGGAGGGGAGCATCTACCTGCTGAGGAGAGGCTGAGGGAGCTGGGACCCCATGGATGTTGATCAGTATGGGAAGGGTGGGTGTGAGGAGGATGGAGCCAGGCTCTGCTCAGGGGCACCCAGTGACAGGACAGGGGGCAGCAGGTGTGAACTGGGGCAGAGGAGGCTCAGGTCAGATAAATAAACCACAGCTCAAACTCCACTCCCCCACTGGAGGTCAAGCAGAGATACTTTGCCTTGGGATGGAACCCTTCAGGATGGGAAACAGTGGCTACAAGAGATGACACTGGTGTTGGGGGCAATACATTAGGAACAGTGGAAACTTAACACTAATACCCACACCTCCTCTTCTGATAAAGTAAAAGCCAACATACAACCCTTTTCTTAGATTCCCATCCCAGGATGGGACAAGTTGAAGCTAATTTTACAGCATCTCAAGCCTTTTGCTCCACAGCTGATCTCTCATTCCAGGTACCATAGAATGACTCAGGTTGGAAAACACCCCTGGAATCAGCGAGTCCAACCATCAACCCTACTCTACAAGGTCACCCCTAAACCAGATCCCCTGGCACCACTTTTAAACACATCCAGGGACGGGGACTCAGCTCCCACCCAGTGCAGCCCAGTCCAGTGCCTGAGCACTGTCTCCAGGAAGAGTTTCTTCCTGATGTCTAGGCCAACCCCCCCATTGAAGCTCGCAGCCATTAAGTAAAACCAAAACCACTCAGCACAGCAGCACTGGTTACGCTCAGAACAGCCCCAGTGCAAACCAGCAGCTCTCACAAGCACTGAGAACAACTCATTCCTCACCTGCAAGATTCCCAAGGAACCCTCCTGTGCCTGGGCACCAACCTTTCAACCCTTTACCCAAACCAACTCCTGCTGGCACCTTCCTGTTTACTGTCACCTGCTCTGGCAGGGTGCGCTGGGGACTACTGTGACCAATTATGTGAATCAAGAACAATTTCCTACCTTTGCCACCCAGACTCAGGCACTGGCCACTGCAGGAGAGACTAAATGGGATGGCTGGTCTGTTCTGGTATTGGCATCTCCCTTGGGAAGGCTGTCAGAGCTAGTCTCAGAGTCCACAAGGAACACATGGGGCTTTCAAGCAAGCTTGACTAGTGATGGCAAGGAATGCTAGTCATCCTGAGCTCAGGCTTAACTCCCTCCCACACATGGGCTTTTGTTAGCTGACTGTTTACAGCTCAAAAATTATTGACACCATAAACGTTGAATCATGAGGCTCAAATTGAAAAAAAGAAGGACTCCTGCTTCGCTCGCGGCTCCCTCCTTTGTTACATCCTCCCCTCTCTCCCTCCTGCTTCAGTCGTGTTCCTCATTCAGCTTGTGTGACACGTTGAAGTCTCAGAGGAATGAGAGCTATGGCAACAGGAGTTGTGCATCTAATTCCTGATGCACAGTGCTAAAAACTCACCGTGCAGCTTCACATTCCTTATTCACAAGATTGTTCATGTTTTCATTCATGTTAAACTCAGGAGAGAGGTTACAGAAACTCTGTATAAAGAGAAGAACTCGGGGCAGCAGGTCCCACATGGGGTCAGAGCACTTGGATTATAAATGCTGAAGCAGGTTCACAGAGGCAGGTGGGAACAAAGCTCGTACCTGGAACAGTGACATCAGGCCGGGAGCATCACAGGGGATGGCACAGCCAGCAGACACATCTGGGAGTTACTGGGGACTTGCTTAATGGCATTTTTGCTTCCACTCGCTTGCAGAAGTTGGTAATTCAGCACCACAGCCCTGAACAGAGTTACCCAAGCTGCTGCTCACCCTCAGCTGACAGTGCCACAAGCTACCATAGCTAAGACTCACAGAACATCAGGAATTAGGAAGGACCTCGAAAGACCATCCAGTCCGATCCCCTCACCACAGCAGGCTCACACAGATCCAGTCACACAGGACCCAGACCCATTCTCCAGTTAAGACAGAGCTGTCCCTCCATGGGCCAGACCCATGGAGGTCACTGGCACCAGGTGAGTCTCTCATCACTACCATCACCAACAAGAGGGAAGCGCTCCACAGAGCATTTACATTTTAGAAGAGCCCTTTGCTCTTCCTCCTTGGAAAGAGATGAGTGGCACGGACACGTCTGCCCCATCCATTAACCAGCTCCCAGAGGCTGCACACCGCTGCCCTGGGAAAGCACAGCAGCAGCAGCAGCTGGTTGGCAACACCAGAACCTGCTCTTACCAGGCTGAATTAAACAGACCCTTAGAAATACCTGAATTTGCTAATGCAACAAATAAAGAGCCTCAAACCTCAAGTGTGCTCTCCCTCGAGCTCCACACTGAGCCTGAAAGCCTGACTCCTCCATTGAGCTCCACACAGAGACTGAACCCACAATTCACAGCTCCCCATCTGTGGGCTGAAGCCACTTGGTCGTGAATGACTATTTTTGCAACTTAAGAGCTGCACAACTAGTCCCACTCGAGGGCAGCTCCTGCAGATGGACTGCAACAGGTACAACCACACAGCACAGCCATCGGACGCATGGACCTACCTTGCTTCACCCCAAGGGGCTGCTTCTTGAGGAACAGCTCTGCTGCTGGAGAAGCGAGCTGGGAAGCCAGGGGCTACTGAAAGGGGAGAACACAGCCCCAGAGCCCAGGCACCTACTCTAACAACACCCTCCTTCCTCTGCACCCTCTCTCCAAGGCCATAAATAGAGCAGCTGGTGCACCCAGCTCCTGGGGACAGGTGTGGGTGCTAATGAGCTGTGGGTGGGGCTCAGGCACCGCCCGTGCATCCCTTACTCCTAACTAGCTACAGGCTCGAGCAGAGGGCAATTAAGGAGGGGCTAATCGAGAACAATTAGGCATTAAATAAGCTTTTAAAAGTTTTTCTTTCAAAGGAAGGTGCGAGGCGCTGGCAGTGGAGCTGGCAAGCAGCACAAGTAGCCCCCTGGGGGAGGTCTCTGGGAGTCCTTAAGCAGGGAGGGTCTCTGAGGCCTCTGCCCACCCACCGTGCCCCACCTGGAGCTCGTCAGTGCCCCCTGAGTGGCCCCAGGTGCCCCTCGTCAGAGCCTTCAAGAAGGGCCCTTTGGGAGGGCCGGGGGTGCGATGCTGCTGCTGCTTCTAGAGGGTTCCTGACTCCTGCGCTGGAGCACGGGAGGCCTCCGAAAGCTCTCGAGAGGCGGCCGGGCAGCTCCCCCGAGCGCTGAAGGTAGGTTGGGCGGTCTGGCTCTTGTTTTGGGGGCCGCTTCCCCCTTGTGCCGTGCAGGGTGCAGCGGCACCGCGGGAAGGCCCCTCAGGGCTCCGTGGGGCGCCTGGCAGCCCCTTCCGCGCCCGGTGGAGCGGCGGCACCGCAGCGGCAGCAGCTGTTGGGTCATTTTCTGGTGGGTTTCTGGTCGGTTTTTCAGCGTCAAGTGCTCTCACGGCGCTGGAGAGCGAGTGAGGAGCTGCGGGCTTGGCCGGGCAGGCGCCTGCTTCCCGGGCCTCGCTGGGGCTCTGCTGGGGCTGAGGGGTGTCTGAGGATGGTTGGGTGGGTTACGGGGCTGTTGGTATCCAGACACCCCACAGAGCCTTCCCTGGCACGGCTGCTGACACCAAAACACTCCCTTCTCCAAGCACCTCTCCCCCTTCAGTGTCAGTCAAAGCTGCTGCAGCTCCTGGTAGCCCAAACCTTTCAGGGTTATAATTTGCTACCAAAACCGACCTGCTGGCCGCTGGCTGTGGCTCAGACTGGGGTTTTACTTGTTTCCTTCATTCCCCAGTCTAGCTGATGAACTGGTGATGGTGGTGCTTACTGACTGGTAGTATTTGCAGTGCTCTTGGTTCATTGTGCTTGATGATCTTGGTAAAATGCTTGATGCTGTGAGGTTTTTCCTAAGCTCGCAGGGCAAGTGCAGTTTGTTGGTGGCTCAGGTTCACCCAGAGTTAATGAGGAAGAGCGATAGACTGGCTGGGGCTCTTTTGGGGAGCACACAGTCTCCTAAGTGTGCCCTGAATGCACAGGGAGGTCACTGCAGGCTTGCTGGACCCCTCTGAGCCCTGCACAGGGAGAACACTCACCATTGAAATCAGTGAGCAGTGTGGCTGTCGATGAGGGCTCTAAATAGATGCTGAGCAGACAGAGCACTTGGGACAAACCTCCTGGAGCTGTGTGAGGCCCTCGCTGTCAGGGAGAGGGTGCAGGGCTGAGCTGTGCAGGTGTGGTTTGGCAATAAGCTTTAAGCTGGGGCTGGATTTGCAAGAACTACCTGATGCTGAGTGTTTCTGGATAATTGTCTGTGTGAAGAAAGTTGCCTGAATGGTGGTTTAGAGCTGCAAAGTGGAAAAGAAGGAAAGTTCTTTCCCTTTAAATGGGAAACAAAGCCAGCAGTGCTGTTTGGTTTAGTGTGATGGTGGAAACTGGGATGGGGGGAAGGTGTGAGCTCTGAAAAAATCCCTGATGAGCATTTCAGTTTCCGTAGGAACATGCAAATAAGATGATTTTTGAAGCCATATGGAGACTCTTGCTTTGCTCAAGCAGCATCTTAACATCTGTTGGCTACCTCTTATGGCTAAAATCCTGGGTTAGCAGCCTTAGGATTGTTCAGTGTGTGTTGGAATGGGGCTGCTCTGCATGGAGCTGGTTTGTTTCTGTTGCTACTCCAGCAGTGCCTCAGGTGCACTGGCTCTGGGTTTACAAATGTGTGTGAAAATGGGCAAGAGAACTGCTGTAAATGTAGGCACTCCTTCCAAAACCAGCACGATGGCATCGTCCAAGAAGAGGTGGTCTAAAAAGGCTCTTTCTAGGGTTGTGGAGAGGTCCCTTGCAGGACCAGCTTGTCCTTAGTCTTGGGGACAGGAAAACAAAGCTTTAATGGTGCTGCTCCTGGACTTTGAGCTCTGATGATGTTTTACACCTGCCAGGATTTATCTGAGTAGGGAAATGGGCTCTTGGAAAGAGGTTTCTTGGAGCAGCTGCTCTGCAGTCTGCATCTGAAAACTAATTTGCACCGTGGCGCATCTGCCAGGTTACCCTGTGAAACACCTCTCTGAGGTGATGAGGCTATGCGGGGCGAAGCGGGGTGAAGGGCTGCTTGAACCTTTGTTAGACGAAGCCCGTCCTTGTGACGGAGCTGTTGGCAGCTCCACAGACCTGCCGGTGCGTCTGCAGGCAACAAAAAGTGCTAAATACACAAAAGCATCGCTTCTGCTGTGCGCTGGTCCTGGGAGAATCCCTCCCAGGAAGCTTCATTAATCAGGAGAACCCCCAAACAGACTGAAGATTACTGTGATGGACTAGTTCTAGCTGATGTAAGGAGACATTTCCAACTTGGAAGACAAGAACTAAACCCAGGCGTGGGAATTAACTGGGACTGTGTGAGGTAACTTAATTATTTACCTAATCCTGTAGTTTGGATGTAGCTGGGGGCGCGTGTCGCTGTTTCTCCGTAAGCACAGAGCAGCTCTGAGTCTGCACAGCGTGTAGTTCAGAGGGGAACGAGTGGAGCCTCTATTGGAGAGCAGGTGTGCGGAGCTCCTCTCCAACATGCCACATTAATCTGGCCCTGCGGCGACTGCAGCTGCCCCTGCTGAAGAGCAGAGACGGCAAACCTCCATGGAGGTGTTTCCCGTTGGTTGTGTCTTGCTGTGCTTTGGTTGTTCAGATGCAGGCTTTGTTTTAAAGGGGTTGCCAAAGGGTTGTGTTGAGGCTACTTCGGAGCAGCCCTCAGCAAGGAAAAGAGCCTTTCTTCTGTGCCACAGGAGGCAGGGCAGAGGCTGTGGAGGCAGCGAGCGTAGTCTGTAGCTATCTCCTGATGTCTGCTGCTGTGGTACAGAATCACAGAATATTAGGGGTTGGAAGGGACCTGGAAAGATCAGTCATATTCCCGTGCCACAGCAGGATCCCCTAGATCCAGGCAGGTCTCAAAAGCCTCCAGTGAAGGAGGCTCCACGAGCCAACAGGCAGCCTGTTCCAGGGCCCTGTTGCCCTCACTGGGAAGAGGTTCCTCCTTCTATTGATGCAGAACCTCCTATGTTCCAGCTTATACCTATTGCCCCTTGTCCTGTCATTCCAGGGTGGTTTCCAGTCTGTGTTGGGTGTTTCTGAGCAAATAGAACTGGAGACCTCAGCCTGGCCATAGCCTCTGTGGGGCTGCCCCACAGTGCAGTGACACTGATGAGGATGTCATCCAGGTTCTGACTGCATCAAGTGTAAGTCAGCTGGGAGCTCCAAGTACTTCAGTGCTGCTGTGGAGTGGAGCAGGACCAGTTGTGCTTGCAGGGAAACAAAATGATGGAGAGTGCCCTTCTGGTATAATCTCAATTACTGGCTAAATTCTTGCTGAAACTAATAACCCAGATCACTTCCTGTGATATTTAAAGGTGTTTTAAGTAACATTTTCCTGCTCCAAGATGTAAGCTGCAGTTTTGTGCTGGGAATAGGGGTTGGGGTTTTTTGGCTTTGCTTTTGCTGAACATTTCTTACCTGAGCTGGGCAGTGGAGAAGGAAGCTCTGGGGTTGTTTGCTCTTTGAGGTAGTTTGCTTCCTCTGGAAAAAACTCGTTTTGGCTTTTTGGTTGTGATGAACCCTTGGAGCAGGAATGGGCCATGGGAAGAGTGGAGTCCCCCTGGGACTAGTACTACCCAATCTAGTAATTAATGACTGGGATGAGGGATTAGGGTGCACTGTNCTGGAGCAGAGGAGGTTCCCCATCAGTGTGAGAAGGACCTTGTTGGCAGTGAGGGTGCCAGAGCCCTGGCAGGGGCTGCCCAGGGGGCTGTGGAATCTCCTTCTCTGGAGCCATTTCAAACCCTCCAGGGTTGTTCCTGTGTGACTGGATCTGGGGTTGGACTGTCTGATCTTTTGAGGTCCCTTCCAACCCCTGATCTTCTGTGACTCTGAAGAGCACCTTTGGAAGCACAAAGGACGGGAGAACCTTCCTGCTTAAGCTGAGGGGGGGTATCAGCCAAGGGCTGAGCTCTGTTTTACAGGCTCCTGAGCAAAGGTGATGGCTATGAGCAGTGAAAAGTTCAGCAGTGACAGACTTGTTAGAAGTTGCCTTTGACTGCTCACAGGCATAATTTTAATTTAAATGTAATAAAAACCTAAAAAGGAAGATTAAGATGCAGAAAGCAGTTAAAAAGCCTGTCTGAAGACATCTGCAAAATGGTTTTATTCCAAGCAAATAGAAGGGGGGGAAAAAAACCAGGGTGTTGTTTTATTGTCAGACAATAAATGGAGCCTGTGTTTGTACAGAGCCTTTTAGAACCAAATCTTTCTCACAGATTACATCCAAAACAACAACACAAAAGTTGATTTATTTTTAAACCCGGGTGTTCTAACCCTTTTCTTCCAGTGGTGCAGTGAGCACTGGGAAGCTGAGCACAAGGCTATGGAGTGGGGTGCCCGTCTGGATGGTCAGGAGGAAGCAGGGACCCCGCTTTGTGTCAGCTCATTTCCCTCAAAGGCTCTGACACACAGTAAGGGTGAGGGGGGCTCGTTCTGCTCAGGGCCCCCCCTCTCTTGTCTGGTGTGGGTTTCTTGTATTGCAGGCAGTCCCTTTGCCAGCTGTTCAGTCGTTTCTCCAAGTCTGCATGACGTGCAGAGTCCTTCCCGGGGTGAGGAAGCCTCCAGCCGATTAATAACTGCTATAAAATCTGCTTTAGTCTAAAAAGTGCTGACAGGACAGACTGCACCCACCAAGTGGGGGGTTACAGCTTCGTGACGTCGGGGAAGGTTGGTGATTCTTGGCTGCAGGGCTCTGTAAATGTGCGACAGCTACTGCGGCTGTGCAGCTTCACGTAGGTGGGGGACATGAGGGGCTCTGGAGAGGGGATCACTGGTGACTTAGCAAGGAGAGGTTAGGATCCTGGCTCATGCTGTGGTCACAGTCAGGACCTGAAGACTTCTGCCTG
>VXBP01001959.1:0-17316 GCA_013400115.1 Rhinopomastus cyanomelas | reverse complement strand
GGCTTTGCAGCAGTATCAAAGGAATTTGGAAGACAAGAAATTCAAAAGGAAAAATACCACATTTAAATTTTTGAGGGATTTTTAATTAACACTCACTAGGATTCTGCTTTCAGAAAATTTTTAAGAAGCAAGGTAATTAATATAAGAGGTGCAAATACTTTTACTGAATGTTACTCAGAAAAACATTTCTGTGGTATGTTAAAGCTTAGGTAATGCAGTTTTAAAGAACAAGTTTTAACTCAAAACTACTGAACATTGACCAGTTGTAACAGCTTGTTAATAATAATTTTTTATGTGCTGGTCATGCCGAGGATTATATTTGATGGTATTGGAAGATTTGGTTTGCGTAAAGGAGGAGCTTTACAGTGTACTTTGAGGAGACTTTAGCATTAGAGTCTGTCCAAGAGGTGTCAGACATACCTTGAGGGAAGACCAAATGGCTGTTTGTCATGTGTTTGACTTTTCTGAATTCTTTAGAAAGTTTAGTGTGTCACATACCATTTGTTCTGGGTGCCACTGTTTCCCAGTCTTTTTGAGCTCTGTGATAATTAGTTTTGCTTTCTGTAGTAAACGAGTGATTTGAAATTACTACGATCAATATTAAAATAATACTTTTCTGTCTTTTTCCACTAAAATAGATAATATACTTGAGAGAATCTCCAGAAGATGTGTACAGGCGTTTGTTGGCTGGAAGCATTTCGTATCTTCCTTTTAGGTAAGTAACAAATTGTTAGAGCTTTCTATACCTTGATATTTTGAAGAAGACTGTACCATGTATAGCTACAAAATTGTTGAGTTTTTTCTACAGTTTCAACTTGTGACACATTCACTGCTTGAGATTTAAGTGCAGGCTGCTGAACAAGAGTGTTAATAGCTGATGCTGAACGGTACTGGCAGAAGGTGCTCATACTGCTTTGTGAGCACTTATGTTGAGCTTTAAAGATATACATTGTTTCTCACTTGGCCGTCTGCTTTTGTAGTTGATAGTTGAACATACCAAAACAATCTATCACTGTTGACAAATGACACGCCATTTTTCTCTCTTGTTGAATGTACATGGCAACCCATAAATACTATCTGGGGCATGAAGAATTCTAGCTAAACCCATGATTAAGTGTAATTTCTTTTTTTTTTTTTACCAGTGAGGAACTATGTAAGAGCTTTGGTTCATGGTTGGTTGACCCTGAGGGAGTACAAATCTCTCTGTGTCAGACCACATAGTTCTCTTGGTGGTATATGCTGTATGGTTTAATATAGCAAAATCAGTCTATTATGTGGAGGAGCAACTTCTGAATTTCTTCCAAACAACTGTTTCTGAAAGTTGGACTAAACTAATGTTTTGTTGGCTGCCACAACATGCAGAAAAGAATCACCAAAGAACTTTTTGAAAAGAGTTTTGTCTCCAAATATATTTTTATGGAGTAATTAATCCAGTCCTTGCTTGTTTGTGTTTTCTAGCTCTGTTGCCAAGAGGTGGGCTTTTGATGAGTTTCTATTACTTTCCTCTTGCCAGCACCACTCTATAAGGACATAGTAGCACCTCTCCTGATTTATGTACTTCCATCATCCCATTTCTCCCGCTTAAATTCCATTTTTATATTTCCAGAAGAACTAAACTTCTCATTAGGAACACTGTAAGGTTTGTTTCTAAGTATCTGAAGTTTTATGTAACTGATTGAGGTAGTAGCTTTTGACTGAGGTTGTACACTCTGCCCAAATTCTTGGGCCGTCACTTCAACAGAACTACTGAAAGAAATGCAAAAAATGTATTATTCTGTAAGACTTACTGAGAGCTAACTTGTGAACACATGTCCAGCCTCTGGGATAAAGAATAGAGTCTGCTGAAGTGTCTGTAAACTCGACTGTTTAGTTGAATTTACTAGTGCAACTAAACCTACTGCAAGTAGAGCAGTTTGGGTTATACTAATGGTTATAGTTGGTCTGTGCTCAGTTCATTTAAGATAATCTTCATCTCTGCAAAATACACAGTACCTTCCCACAGAATAATAAAAAGTAAAGTAATTCCTACATAAGGTCATTATCAACACAAAAGCTTCAGGATGCAGAGAGTGTTTTTTTCACTTAAGCATCACAGAATCACAGTTAGGTTAGAAGGGACCCCTGTAGGTTATCTAGTCCAACCTGCTCAAGGAGGACCACCTGGAAGCAGTTGCACAATCACGCCCAGATGGTTTTTGAATGTTTCCAAGAATGAATACTCTGCATTGTCTCGGGGAAACCTGTTACAGTGTTTTGTCGTACTCGGAGTGGAAAAATGGTTCAGAAGAAACCCAGGTTTCCATTTGTGCCTATTGTATCTGGTCCTGTCACTGAGCACTACTGGAAAGAGCATGTCGTGTTTAGATTTTACGTTCAGTTATTTATATATATTGATAAGGTCTCCCTTGAGCTTTATTTTCTCCAGGCTGAACAGTCCCAGCAACCTCAGCCTTTCCTTCTGGTAGAGATGCTCCAATGCCTTAGTCATTTGTGTGGCACTTTGCTGGACTTGCTGTGGTATGTCCATATCTCTCATGCACTGTGGAATGCAGAACTGATCAAAGTGCTCCAGGTGTCTCCTTACTAGTGCTGAGAGGAGAAAAGGAGTCACTGTCCTCAATCTGCTAGCAGTACTTTGTCTAGTCAAGTGTAGGCTACCATTAGCCTTTCTTGCAGGACACATTGGTAGCATGATGAGCCTCTGTTGTATTAGCCACTCCTCCCAGTTTTGAGTATTTGAATTGTTAATGAAGATGCTGAACAGGGTCAGAATCAGTGTTGACTAGTTTCCAGCCTCTCTCCCGGATTACACTTCCCAGGGTCTTCAAACACAAGAAAAATCAACAAACAAGTTTCTGTAAAGAAAGGTGAAAAGAAGTTGTAGTAACAGGAACATAGAAAGAAGGAAAAACATCAAACCACTTTATTTGGTCATGTGTCACAAACAGCCTGTGAAAGCAAAATAGGTTCAACTCACACACAAGTGATGGGAAAAAGAATGAAAGAACACCCCTCCACTAACGACTGGCCACATGGAGGGAGAGAGTTAAGGAGAGGTGAAAAAAAGAAGGAAATATAATAAACAAAGACAAGAGCAAGGAAAAAAACTAGAATGAATGAATGTGGGGGAAAATTATCTAATCCACAGAGAACTGAATCTGGAGAGAGGAAAAGAAAGAATAAGGGAGGGGAAAGGGAGAAAAATAGTTTCACCCAATTTCTGAGCACTGGAGCCGTGAGGTCTGCTGTGCTGTTCCTACAACGAATGCTGGAGTGGCTGAAGTTCCCTGTGGAGCAGTAGAGCCTGCAGGTGTGAGGGTGCTTCTATCTGTAGAGTGCCTAATCCACTTGTTCTTTTTAGTCAGGTGGCCTAACAGAAGCCTACTACTGTACTGTCACCTTTGCCTGTCCTCTTTTGCCCAAATGGGGTTCTGTTATTTCCTTTTCCTGCTGATTTTTTTCCTCTCCCATCTTTCACATTGATTCATTGGAGAGAAAAAGGATACAAACAATTGCAGAGGCAACCATCCAGGTTCTTCAGAAATTCTTGCTCCTCTAAGTTGAAATTTTAACATGATTTTTACTTTCTTGTATTTTCTTCTGGTGAGGGCTGCATGGACCCAAAAGAAGGTGTTCTGCCAAGGCATAATGTTATTTGATGTTGATAAAATGAAAATTATTGTTTAAATTTGACTACAATATTCCAGTAGAATGCTTATTCTGTGTAGCTATGAACCTGATAGTAGTCACATGCTAAGAACGTGTCACTCCTGGATCAACAGAATTTTAAATATTGTAGTTGAATGAAAGTGTTTTAATGAAAACTGATTTATCTTAATGCTTGACCATAAACTATTTTATACACCTTAAGAAAGGTCTTTTTGTATATCTACACAAATGTGCATCTCAACAGTTTTAGTAAGAATGTGCTGTCCATGTACAAGGAAGTTGTGGCTGCCCCATCCCTGCAGGTTTTGAAGGCCAGGTGGAATGGGGACCCCTGAGTAACCTGATCTAGTGAAGGTGTTCCTGTCTATGCAGGGGGATTGGAACTGAGTGATCTTTAAGATCCCTTCCAACCCAGCCATTCTGTTATACTATGTGCACATCGCCTTTTTTCTTTTAAATGGGGTTAGAGGAAAAAATCAAAATGTATTGAAGTTTTACATTTTTGAAAGCGTACTTCAGAAGAAAATGTTCTAAGAGTGTGCATTAGGATATCAGAGTAATGTTGACATTAGCTTTTGTTGCAAGGAATTTTTCTCTTTTTCCTGTTCTTTTTTGACATGAAGCTGAAATTGTTCATGTCAACTGAAACGGTGTGCCAGTTACAGTATTCATTTCAGAAATTTAACATGCCATCTTTACTACAGCTATAACTGGAATAGCTTGTTTTATGATTTGTCGTTATTGTAAGGTGCAAGGTGGTGGAAACTAAGTAATTATTTCACAGTAATAGTAATTACCTTGAGGCAGTTTTTAAAAGGTGTTTTGGAGAAATATCTTTGATTAATTTCACTTACGTTAAAATGGGATAATGTTACCATTTCCATTTTGTTTATATCTTACAGGGATGCTTCTTTAGGTTCATGTATTTTTCATCTGACATTACTGGACTGCTTTCATGCAATACACAAGGTCAGTAAAACAATATATTTTGAATTGCAAAAGGTCATGTAAATACTGCCCAGCAGAAAAAAGTGTCTTCAGAAGCAAGAATGCAATTAGAATTGTTCAGTAACAGATTTTCTTTCTGACTGTTGCCTACCTTATTATGTACATCCTTTGTAACAAAACCTCCTGATACAACATCCACAGAATTCAAATGATACCCTAGATAATCAAGTGAAAATTTTAGAGAGGGGATGTGTGTGGTATGACCCCAGGTGTTACAGTTTAGGCTGCGTATAGACTTCAAAAGCATTTTTTAATTGGTTACTGATACTTTTTTTGGCATTTGCAGCACATGATAATGGCTTGAAGTTTTGCATTAGTAATACAAATACAACATGTGTTAGGAGGCAGGTGCTTTTGGTTTTTAAGTACAAATTACCATATTCTACTTTTCTAGCAACATTGAAGGATAAGGAGAGTTACATCCATTCTTTCTAGTCTTACAAATAGTGAAATGGAATTCTGCCACTCTCCACTCTATTTCTGGCTTCTGTATTATGGATATCTTTTCCAAATATTGGTGTTTTTACTGATTAAGACAGCTTGTTGCAGATTGGAGATTTTCAGCTGAGTGTGGATGTTTTGACGTTGGCTGTTTGTATGCCAACAGTGGTGAATTGCAATTCTTAGCACCTGTGAACACTAAGGAAAAGTGCAGAAGTCTGTGCAGTGAAAGAGCAGATTAGAATGTAATATTTTATATATCTGGAGATACACAATTATCTGTGTTGGTGTGTCCTATGTTAATGAGTGGGTAAACTGCCAGTTATCCCAGAATTTACTTTATTTGTATAGTACTAAATACAATGTTTCTGAGTGATTAAGGAAGATGAGGGACCACGCTAGTGTCTGCTTAGGACTATATGTCTGCAAATGCTTTAAAGTTGGTGAAGGTACTAGCCTTGTGATGAGAATAAATACAAAAAAATATGTGTAATCCTTGAATGTGGACTTCAGAATGGGCTCATAATTCCAGTAGATAATTTTTGCCTGTTATCTTTCTCTTTTTTTATGTTGTACATTTAGTAATAAAAAGACAATTCTTCTGTAGTCTGGAATTTTGTAGCAAGGAGTGTACGTGCTTGTCTAACTTCACTTCGGTGGCAATATACAAATGTTTTGAAATAAGACTGAATTGGCTTTTTTGGAAATGTATGAAGAAGTCTGTCAGAGTAGAACAGGACTTTCCATTATTCTACAGGAAGGATAATTTAGTAGTGTTGAAAAAGTGCTGTCTTTGCTAAAAGCTGCATTCTAATTTTAGGCTTTGCAGTATGGTTTCCTGGATTTCAATACATTTGATGTAAAAGAATACGAGCACTATGAAGTAAGTGTTCAGCTGTAGTCTTCTCATTTTCTGCTGGTAACTAGTGCTGAAGTGTTTGCTCATAAAATTGCTGGGTTTTGATAGTTATTAGGTTTTGTCTCTTTGAACTTCCATTTTTAAGGTGTGTGGTCAGAGAGAATACTAAAATTCAGATTTAAGCATAGCCAGCTTCAAACACAGGGAGAAAGGCAGAAATAAAATGGGAAAAAGAGACTTTTTTCCGTAATTATTAAAGTTGTGGAAGATGATTATGAGTGGAAATTTGACCACCTTTTAGGTCTCATTCTTGAGTAGTCTTGATGAGAACTTCAATGGCATACAAGTCCAAGTCTAACAATTATAGAGAGCAATTAAAGCATGTCATGAATACATGGCAAAGGTGTAACAGTATTTAAGGTAAAGAAGGAAACAGTACTGGGAAACTCCAAGCCTGTAAAATTCATTTTGGGGCATGGAAAACAAATGTGACATTGAAGGACAACTACAGCTCTTGACTATATACAGCCTCAGAAATGCAATGCTGCTAGTTATATGTAAAATTAACGTGTTCTTAGAATCTAAAGAAACTGATTTAAATTGTGAGCAGAGGTAAGGCCAAGGTTAGGTCTTACCTTGGCCTTACGATTAAAAAAGTAAGAATTGGAATCTCTCCTTCGTCTGAAATGCATCAGTTATGTTGTAAAACTCTGATTTAGAAAGAGAAGTAAGGTAAGAAAAGTGAGATTGAGCACATTGCGTCTTGTTATGATGCAACAGAAGGCAGGCGACTCACATAACTTAACTTTAGCATACGTTGTACTTCACTTTTATCTAGCATGTAGTTTGAAACGATAAGGAAAAGCTTGCAAATACAGGGATAATGATAAACCAAGCATTTTCTCTTGACAGAGAGCAGAAAATGGAGATATTAACTGGATAATACCAAACAAACTCATTGCCTTCAGTGGACCTCATTCAAGAAGTAAAATTGAAAATGGTATGCTTAAAAAAGAAGGTGGGGGACACAAACCCACTGGATTCTTAGTTGATTGTTATAATGAAGAACAAGCTTAAAAAAACTGTCCTGAAACAACGTGTTCTTTCCATGGCTGTTTTTCATTAATAAGAACTTTGGCAGTAAAATTTTAAGTCTTGCTTTATTGGTGTCTGACCTAGGTAATTATGTTAAAATTCCATTTTTGGTTAGTCTTATTTCTTTATGTTGAACATGAGCTCTGTTTTTATTGATGCTTTTATCTCTTGATTTTTAGTCATCATTCATTTCTGCAGTTTCAGCATTACTCTCTTCTGGTTTTTTCCCTTCATTTTTCAAAATAGGCTATCCCTACCATGCTCCAGAAGCTTATTTTCCATTCTTCAGGAAACATAATGTCACCACTATAATACGCCTCAACAGAAAACTCTATGATGCCAAACGATTTACAGATGCTGGATTTGAGCATTTTGACCTCTTCTTTGCTGATGGAACCACACCTAGTGATACTTTAGTTAAAACATTTCTAAATATTTGTGAAAATGCTGAAGGTGTTATAGCTGTTCATTGCAAAGGTATAGTGTCAAAAATATTTATACTGCAGTTGTTCCTTACAGTTCTTTGGGTATTTTGCATTATAATTTTGTTATGTCTGTTTAGTAACCTAAACAGAAAAGGACATGAAACTGTTGGAATGAATCCAAAGAAGGGCCACAAAGATGATCAGAGGCCTGGAGGACAAAGATGATCAGAGGCCTTCTGTGAGGACAGGCTGATGGAATTGGAGTTCTTCAGTCAGAAGAAGAGGAGGCGTATGAGGGGATCATATCACAACCTGAGGGGGACCTGTGCATGAGCTGGAGAGGAACTTTTTATGAGGGACTCTAGTGATTAGACAAGGAGTAATGGTTTCAAACTAAAAGAGAGTAGATTTAGATTGGATCTGAGTTAGAAATTCCTCGCAGTGAGGGTGGTGAGATGCGGGAATAAATTGCCCAGGAAAGTTGTGGATGCCCCCTCCTTGGAAGTGTTCAAGACCAGGTTGGATGGGATTCTGGCCAACTTGGTGTAGCAGGAGGTGTCCCTGCTCGGGGCAGGAGAGTTGGAACTAAATGATCTCTGAGGTCCCTTTCAACCTAAACCGTTCTATGATTTGGTGTTTATCAGGTTATACTGTGTCATGGAAGAACTGATAAAACATTATATTGACTGTTGAGAAACATTCTTCACTAAGGATAGATTAAGGCATATGACTTACTTGATTATGCCTGAACAATGCTTAATTGTGTTAAAATGTGCTTGTTTTCTTTCAAACTAAGTTGTTATTTGGTATTTGCCATACTAATGGTGTCTAGACTACTTTGTTCCTCAGCCCGCTCTTATTTGTGCGAGAAAGTAAAATGTTGCAGTTATTCTGGAAGCACGGCAAGATATGGAAGGTTCTCTGTTGTATTGGCTGTTGGATTGCTCTGAAGATTTTACACTAGTGTTGATTGGTTGGTTTTAGCATGAGAGGTAAGGTGTGCTTTGGCGTTTACTGCAAGTGATCAAGGGGAGAAGCCACTTAGCTGGAGCTGTCCTCTATGCCTCCTCATGCTTTCCTCATAAATAGAACTGCTTTAGTGCCAGTACAAAGAAGGTTTTTTCTTCTGGGATACTCATTGCCTGTGTGGCCAGTAACCAGACTTCCTCATTGCAAAATTAGTGTTTTCCTTGGGAACTAAAGTAAGAAGAGATTTGTTAAGAGGAGGGCTTGAAAGACCCACTGCTTCAGTGTAGTGTGTAATCAATTTGCTTGAAGGTGCTTGGGAAATTTTGGAAAAAAGCCTGCTGTTTCATTCCATGCATAAGAACATTTTAATACTCATATACATACTCACGGATTGGGAAATACAGATAGACTTTCATGTGTTTGTGAAGTTAGTGGCTTTGTAAGGTTACTTTGCTCATAAAACATGTGAGAAATGTGTTAGTAACCATGTATATGGAAAAAAAAATTCAGGCGTAAATTACATTTCATAGAATCATTAGGGATTGGAAGGGACCTCAAAAGATCATCTAGTCCAATCCCCCTGACACAGCAGGATCTCCTAGACCAAGTCATACAGTCAGTTAAGGTTAGAAGAGACCACAGGATCATCCTGTTCCAACCCACCTGCCATGGGCAGGGAAACCCCACCCTAGATCAGGCTGGCCAGAGCCTCATCCAGCCTGGCCTTAAACACCTCCAAGGATGGGGCCTCACCACCTTCCTGGGCAACCCATTCCAGGCTCTCGCCACTCTCATAGTGAAGAACTTCCTCCTCGCATCCACTCTAAATTTACTCATCTCCAGCTTTGCTCCATTCCCCCTAGTCCTGTTGCTACCTGACATCCTAAAAAGTCCCTCCCTGGCCTTTTTGTAGGCCCCCTTCAGATACTGGAAGGCCACAATAAGGGCACCTCGGAGCTTTCTCTTCTCCAGACTCAGCAGCCCTAACTCTCTCAGACTGGCCTCATAGGAGAGGTGCTCGAGCCCTCTGATCATCCTCGTGGCCTTCCTCTGCAGTTGGCACCAGCATGTCCACATCCTTCTTGTAGTAAGGGCTCCGGAAGTGGACGCAGTACTCCAGGTGGGGTCTCACCAGAACGGAGTAGAGGGGGACAGTCACCTCCCTTGACCTGCTGGCCACGCTTTCAATACAGCCCAGGATCCGGTTTGCCTTCTGGGCTGCAAGTGCACACTGCTGGCTGGTGTTGAGCTTTTTGTCCACAAGCACCCCCAAGTCCCTCTCCCCAGGGCTACTCTGCAGCCAGTCACTGCCCAACCTGTATTTGTGCTTAGGATTGCCTCGACCCAGATGCAGGACCTTACACTTGGTCTTGTTGAACTCCATCAGGTTGGCCTGTGCCCACCACAGGTTTGTTTAATAAACCAGGCAAATAATGAATTCTCAGAGTAATGATGTGTGTAGGAGCAGCAGACTCCAGATGAAGACGGGTATATAAAAGAGCCGTTCTTTTGTCTTACACAGCTGGTCTTGGACGTACCGGCACACTTACTGCCTGTTATATTATGAAGCATTACCGGATGACAGCTCCTGAAGCTATTGCCTGGATTAGAATAAATAGACCAGGTTCAGTGATTGGACGACAGCAACACTTCCTGATGGAGTAAGCAGATTGCCTATACATTATTTTGAAAGTAGATCTAAATTTTTTTTTCTCATTCTTATACTGTACACTTTGGTGATAATTCATTATGGGTTTGGCTTTTATTTCCATGTTACAACAGCAAACAGGCAGAACTTTGGAGAGAAGAAGATATTTTCCGTGCAAATTTGAAAGGAAACCGTAAAATTGCTGTAACAAGAATTCTGTCAGGAGTAGATGATATTTCAATTAATGACAAAAGAAACAGGAGAACCATCCAAAAGGACATTGAACTGGTAACCATCTGAATATTGTGCTCTTCGAAAAGTTGTAACTGCAGTTGAGAATCAATTAGGTTCAGAACAAATGTCTGGGTACGCTAGAACTATATTAATCAGATTCTTTTTCCATTGCCCTTTTGTTGAAGTAGGAGCATCCTGCTCATACTTTGTTCTTTGGTAATTAGGTAAATATTACAAAAAAAGTACCAATGATTTTCAGTTAGGACATTGTGATTTGTTTCTGGTTGTCTGCTACTTCATTATCTGTATTTGGAGAGAAAGAGTGAGAGGATATTTTGATCTTTTTAGTGTCTGTGTAATTTCAATTTCTAGAACACCTTTTGATGCTGCCTTTTTAAAGAAATAGTACTGCTGTTTTAAAAAGGCAAGTGAAGGAGGGAAATGCTGTACTTGAGTAAAGGTTCTCTTGTACCTAAGCAAATACTTGGTAGTATGTTTCCACTGTTTTACAAATGTAGACAACATTCTGATGAATGTAATTCATTATACCACCTGATTGTTTACATCTTTGCAAGAAGCAAACAGGAAGTTGGAAGGAATAGATTTGCATCTGTACAAGTGAATTTGCTTTGATTTTATGCTGTCAAACTTTGCTGTTGGGATAATTCTAACTTTTAACATTCAGGAAAAGGTTAATCCTGAAATGTCTAAGTGTCTGTGTTTATCTTGTATCTATGTTTTAATCTTGGCTTATCCCTTACCCACCTCCACTTACCCAGTATAGTGATGGAGAGGAAACAAACTGTGTAACACAAGGTGATAAGCTTCGTGCTTTGAAAAGTAGAAGGCAGGCAAAAACTCCAACTCCATCTCCACTAAGGTAAGTCCATTTCTAAGTGTATAAATGCCAGAAACACTTTTATCCTCTTCTTTATAGATACATCCAGTTGGCCCAAAAAGTTTGTTGCCAAGGCTGCTTTTAACCATGTGGAACAAGCATGTTTCTGTGAAGGCTTGGAGGGCACTTCAAAAGCACAAGAACTTGATTAAATAACTGTGTTACTGAATTTCTAGATGTTTGCATTGTTTTTGATTTAAGAAGTCTGTGCTTTTCAAGCCCCCATAATCTTTGTGAATGCTTTACTTATAGTTTAATCACAAACATTGTCTTATCTTTCCTATGACAATTTAAAATTGTAAGAATGTAACTCAGTATGGTGGTGTATGATTGGCTTTTATTTTTTGAATTAAAATCAGCTAAGAGGAAGAGTTGAAAGAAGAATATTTAGCTTGCTTTCATTTCCTCTGCCATGAAGAGGAACTTTACCAAAATCCTGTGGGCTTTGGCGTAGTGGCCGGTCAATGTGGAAGGTTGGAGAGTAGTATTATTTCAGTAAGTGAATTCTAAAGGATGCATTTCTGTCAGGGAACACGGTATTCTCTTTATTTCAGACAAGTACTGAAACACACAACCTGTAAAGTTCAGTTCACAGACACCTTTGCATCTGTTGGAGCTTGTAGCAGCTATAGTTAGAAAAGCTTTGTCTACCTTTAAATAAACTTGTATTTAATTTAAGAGAATGCAAGACTTACATGACGTATTTGCATCTCACTTATTTGCTAGGAAAGGAAAGTTGATGTCAGTTACCAGATTTTTCCAAGTACCACAGCACCAGAGTCGCAGACCAATGGCAATTTGGGTATTTTATACTGTCTTTCTGTGGGGAATGGTGCTGCTAGCTGCTGGCCTAATAAAAATGAAACATCACCTCAGTTAGGTCAAATAGCAAGGAAAAGCCCAACTATCCTGCATATTGTTTCTATGGCACACAGTGCCTTAGTTAGCGCTTGATAATATTTTTTTTAATAAAAGGTATTTTAAATCGTGTTATAAAGGTTGTGAAACATCTGTTTTTGTGTGTTCCATAGAATCAGTGTTGAGTGTGATAATCTATTTAGAGGCATTAATGTGCAGAAAGCCTATCGACTATTAAAATATTACCACGTTGATGAAGCATTCTGCAACATGACTGTTCTAAGTAAAACTAGTGGGCTTGTAGTTCTGTAGAATTAAAATAATTGATGGAGAACTTACAGATTTTCTATTATAGCGTATGTTGTAGCACAAAGATTTGGAATTTTGCTCCTCCCCAAGTTATTTGTATGGTTTGTAGCTTGCACGAAGATAATTTAGGGAAACATAAATGTATAGCATCTTCCTTTTTTTTTTTACTGTTATTAAACAAAAATACCACTGTTTAGCTGCCCGTCAGAAGTCTTCTCAACTAGCAGAGGTGTCTTTCTTTGCCATTTTTGGTGCTGAATACTAAAAATAGTCTTGCATCTTTGATTTAAGCAAACAGAAAGAAGCTTCTGAATCCTCTATGTTGTTTTATTTCACAGAAGAGGTGAAAAAATCAAAGTAAAACCAACAAAAGCTGAAACGGTTACAATCTTTGAGAGCCAGAGGCATTGCTGACAATAAGTCGTGAGGGATTTTTGTCTGTTACTTTTATTGAACTTGTTTGCAAGACTATGAGCTTTGAATGGGTATCTTATATATGTTCTCATTAGCAAAGGATAATGAATTAGCTTTTGCTACTTTGAACACAGGAATGTAATGCAATCTGTCATGTAGGCATTTACATTAATTGTTTGTTCCTGCAAACTGATTTGTCTCTGATCTAATGTTTTGGGTTTAAAAGTCATACATACAAGTGCAGCATACGCTTATTTTCAAAGGAGTGATACAGACTTCCTTGGAATAGACTACTTCAGTGAGGATTTCAGAAAAACCACTTTAATTCCAGCAATATGTGGATACTACATTTAGCAATTTATGGCTGCATGGACTGCTACAGTCATAGAAAATGAGAAAATGCCTGACAAAGGTTATAGAGCAATAGGCTTTTGAAGAACTTGTAACAAGCTAAAATGCACCAGTAGCTTTTGCTTTTGAATTTTTGTTCATCTTTTCCTCCTCTTCCAACCCCTCTTTTAGATGGCTCCTAGCTATGCTGGTGTCTGCACTGTGTAGCATTGTCATCTGGTGGATTGTATGTGGCTCCCTTCTACCCAGACTGCTTTCTGTCTAGATGGTTTAAGAACATAGTAACCATCAGAACTGCCTGAGAGAGCCACTGTGTAAGTGTCCCATTCCATTTCTCTACAATAGCTGGCACTTTCTGTTTCATATGTCTCACAAATGCATGCTTTTGTATCATCTTTCTGACTGGCTTTATTGCAAGAGTAAATTTCATTGCTCTGGCTTTGTATTCTTGCACGCATTATTTGGAACAGCAGTGATCTTCATGGCTGGCTTGCATTGCTAAAAGTTGCAGAGCTTTTATAGTTAGGATAATCTATAATTCCGAAGCCTTTCTTTGCATGTTCCTGCAAAATAACAAGACTGTATTTGTAAAAAGGTAAAATACTGCTTTAAAATAAGACTCTTTCCATGGATGTTAGTCCCAACTTTAAAATTCATGAACTTGCCAAGTAGCTTAGCTTCCCACAGTATGATTTCTACTAACGTGAAATACCAGAAATCAGAATTTTTGAGAAATATCAGTAGGTCTTTGTCTTTACTAAGAGATTATAGTATTGTATGATGTGAGAGGCACTAAAATGGGACCAGATTTTTACTGTTTTAACATAAGATGAGGCAGGTTTCACTATTAAGTCAGGGCGCACTTGTTTATTCAACCAGTATGGTTTCATCTTCCTACCTTCTCATTTAGGTTTTTTTTTTATAAAGACTAGTTCAACCTTCTGTCTCTGTTACTTTGATTGAGGAGATGGGTAAAACATTAAAAACACAGAAGTTCCTAAAGTCGTTTTCACTCTATTTCCACACTGCTTTTGCCAGTGACCACCTCACTTCCACTTAAAAGGCGCAATGTTTTTATCAAACAACAACTTCCATCTTTTGGCTGAACAAAACTTAAGCAGCTCATGAAACTGTCAGGACACTCTAATAGGAACTTTTTGCTTGCCAGTGTCTGTCTCTGAAGTTGCTTTACCACTACCCTATAAGAGAAATTGTTACTCTGGGTGAATGCTTGAAACTTTGGTGCTCTTAGAAAAAACACAGGTCAGAGTAAGTGTTCTATGCTGGTTTGCTAAGTAAGAAAAGGCGTTTTCTCCTGGCAGACATTTAGGTAAAGAGTTTCTGTTGTTTGGCCTTGCAACTGTTAAAACTGCAACTGTGTCTGCAGTTTTAAAAAGTGTGGGACTTTCTCTGCTAAAGCAAGTGGCCTAAAAACTGATTAATGAGAACTGGGGGTCTTGTGGACAACTTAACAGTCATCCTGTTAGTCTTACCTGAGGTAATCACAAAAACCTGTTGTTTAAAATATTTTTTTTAATTGATACCTAATTTTGTCAAATAACATACTTAAAATGAGGTGCTTATTTCAAAGTTTTACATCAAACATAGCAGTTTGTCTCAGTGTTTTACAGGAGTCAGACTTAGATTTCTAAAAACAAACTACAGTTACATTTAAATCACATGTTTGAAAAAGAAATTATGCCCTTTTTCCTGTACTGCAAGATAAATTTCACTCATCTGTAGTATTTTCTTAGTCTTATGGTTTCTGTGTTCTGTCTGAAAGCACCCTTGCTAGAGGGAAGGAGGAAAGACTGATACTGGTAAATGTGTCAAGATGTAAGTATCAGCGTACTGGTGCTACTGCCTCTTGACAATCCTGCAGTGTCAGTTTTATGTCCGGGAAGAAAAACAGTAAAGCTTTTCTGAAAAACTGTGCTTACATCGCCACCGTTAAGCAGCTGATGTCTCTTGTGTTTTACGTGATCAAAGTACCAGTCAGGATCATGAGCCTCTCTGGGCTACGTTGATAATCCTGTTGGCTGGAGCCCCATAGACTGAAGAGCAACGACAGGCACTAAGCAACTGACTTGGAACAGTGATAGAGATCTCAGCCTTATTTCCTTAGAAGTTGTGAGGTGATGAAGTAGAAATCAGTCTTGCATTTGACAGACCTCATAAGATAGGTAGCCTTGGCAAGAAGAGAATGCCCATTGCAGCTCAAATAATGACATGTTCCTGTTTAACCTCTCATCCCTCCCTAGCATACTGTAATAATTTTTCTTTTCAAGAAGCTTGTTCTGTGGATTGCTTTCTCTCCAAGATGGTTTTCCAAGGTTTACGGATTTTGTCTTGGTTTGTGGGGTTTGGGCTTTTGCGTCCTGATGGTTGTACCTGTACACCCCAACCTCACCCTGAAAATGGTGAAAAAAAAAGCTGTGAACTACTTAAAAGATGGTGCTACAGACACAAACACTGCTCCATTTAAGCAGGTTTTGATTTGCTTAAAAGGCAGTATACTAGCTTGAAAACTAGCTAGTTTTTAAACTAGCCTCGTGTTTAGGGAGTATATTTTGTTTGACGCTACCAAGGAATACCTCCATTAAAGATGGAAAGTAGAAGGTAAAAAATTCTTGATTACCTGTGTTAGTACTGTGGGTATCACAGCATCCCGTAGCCTGTGTTCAGAAAGTGTTCTGCTTTTTCTTTGATTTCTTAAAAAATTATTTCATTGAGTTAGAAAAGTGTACATCAGATGCACTTTCTGACAGTGTTTCTGGAGGTTGATCATCATTTACAGCAGACATGGTGTTTCACATGAACTACAAAGAAGTAAGGTAGATATCCTGAGGATCTTTCCATTCTCTAATCCAATCTCTAAATGTGATTTCTTGGAAGGGAGGGCAAAATTTCATCTGCTCTGGCCTCATCTCCTGTCCTTTACAGAACTGATCTGTTGAGCTTGTTGTCAACTGAGGCTGCTATTCTACTTGTGGTAAATAAAAACTAAAAATGTTTTTTTCTCATACCTTAAACTTGTATGCATTAGCATTCTAGTAAAAGCTCAGACAGCAATGTTACTGATCCTGAGCTGGGCAGCTGTCGAGTCCAAAGACAGCTCTGGCTGTTCAGTTGTAACACCGTGTCAGATGAAGGTGTAAATGGGGCATTGTCTTTTTTAACTTGAGGTGCTATCAGCCTTTGAAGTGTAGAATTTTAGTCTGATTTAAACAGCACATGTTTTGTTCATAGGGATTTGAATGAATCTTTACTATTAAATATCTGTGTGAAGTTTTGTATTGCTAAGATATGACCCATCACAGCTGAAGAGCAAGTGACGTTAAAGGTTCTGCCATGCTCACAGATGGCTCCGAGCTCATGCAGTGAAGCCAGCTACTCCTCTCCCTACTTTGTGGCAATCTTAGTGATGTTTGGTTTGATGGTGCAGTTACATATGATGACTTTCCATAAGTTGCATTTCCATTTGAAACCTCTTCTTTATTTTGAAGAGGTAAAGTGAAATTCTATGGGAGGAGTAAAGACATACCTGTGATATGTTGAAAAGATTAACATATAAGTGTTCGGGCAAGATGAGTAGTGGATACTCATATGAGATGATGTACCAAACAGCTATCTGTGGAATCCATTGACCAGCTGTCACTTTTTGTCTCCATAGTATCATTAATTTCACTACAAATATTTAGCAATACGTGTGGTTTCCCTGTGAACAACTGATGACTCAAACCAGTTGTTTGATTTCACAATCTGAAACTCTTGTATTCTGTAAGCAACACTGAGTTTTATTTCCACTTTAAGAAACAGTGATTTTATTACTCTATCGAGTCTTCCAGAGAAGTGGCTCAGCACAGACAGCGGGTAAACCTGAGTTTTAAGTGTGATGTAGTAGTTCGTTGTAAGAGCAAAATGTCAGCATGTGCAATGATTTTCCTAGCCTGCTGTAATTGAAAGGAGTACATCATGGATAATTACAGGAAATTTAGACTTTGATCTTCACAAATTTAATTACTTAAGTGTTTTTTCTAAATTCCTTTCTTTCTGGAAAATAATGTTTGTTTTTATTGCATACGTCAGATTTTATCTTATCATAGAATCATAGAATCGTAGAATCATTATGGATTGG
>VXBP01001958.1:236679-270088 GCA_013400115.1 Rhinopomastus cyanomelas | reverse complement strand
CGGGGGGGGGGGGGGGGGGGGGGGGGGGGGGGGCGGGGGGGGGCGGGGGAGGCCCGGGGGGGGGGGAACCCCCCCGCCATGTCGCGGGCCGGTGTGAGGAGCCGGTGAACGGCGGCGGCCGCCCCCCTCGGTCCGCGGTCCATGGTGCTGCCCCCCTGCCCCATGGCGGAGTTCGTGGTGCCGCGGCACAGCGCGGTCATGGAGCGGCTCCGCCGGCGCATCGAGCTCTGCCGGCGGCACCACAGCGCCTGCGAGTCCCGCTACCAGGCCGTGTCCCCCGAGCGCCTGGAGCTGGAGCGCCAGCAAACCTTCGCCCTGCACCAGCGCTGCCTGCAGGCCAAGGCCAAGCGGGCCGGCAAGCACCGGCAGCCGCCCCCGGCCCCGCCGCCACCCGCTCCCCCTCCGCCCGCCGCCGCGGGCAGCGCCGAGAGGAGCGGAGCCAACGGGCTGGACGGAGAGGCGGCCAGCGGAGAGCAGCACGGCCGCAGCAGCACGTTGATCGCGGTAAGGGGCCGGCTCGGGATCTGTGGCGCGGGCCGGGGGGGGGACAGTGGGCTTGTGGCCGGTTGGCACCCTGAGTGTTCGGCTGAAGCTGGCACCGGGCAGGGGGGAGGGAAACACTTCACGGGGGGAGGTGTGGTGGCTTGGCTGGGGTCGGTGCTGCTCTGCGGGGAACTCGTGTGTGCCCTGTTACAGCTGATAAGGGCTGGTTTGTTTTCCCTTAACACCGATATGCACTTGTAAAGCATGTGAAAACTGCCCTAAAAATGTAGGGGGTGGCCCTCTGTAATGATTGCAGTCAATCAGAACAGCCTTCTGTGAACTTTTTATGGCCAATTCACCTAAAATATCCCTGCGGAAAGCTGTCAGAGGAGCACTGGCGATCTGCTGGCTTTGGGTTTTTTGTAGGTTTGCTTTACCGTGTCTTTAACTTGACCTGTTGGGGTCTGTTGATGAAGTTATGCTTGTTACCGAGGTAGAATTTAAAAGACAAATAATGTATCTATTAATTCTGGTGCACATTGGAAAGAATTTCAGTGGAAAGGCAGCTGCTTATTTGCCACTCCAGTGGGTGTGAACACGATGGGAATCCCGCTCCACCCATTAAAAACTGGCTTAGCGCAAAATCTTAATGTTTCTCTGGCTTCTCTAGCATTTCTGGTTGTCAGGATGTATTCATACGGCCCTGTCTGTATATCAAGATAACTGTTGCTTAACTTATTCTGAGCCCTTTAAATACACTGCTGTGCACTAATGTGTCTGTAATGTAGGTTAGTAGGATAACTTCTTAAAGGCTGCCCATCTTAATACCTGGCTTTCTTAAAACCAGGTCTTTCCAAGTGGTGTCCTTCATGAAAATGGTAGTTCCACCCTGAGTGTCTTTAAAAGGGGTACCCTGGATGTTTCCAGTTAACATATCGATCAAATTGTGTTTTTAAGGTGGTGATGTGTGATCAGATTAAAGCAAAGTAGGATGTGATCACCTGCTGACAATGTTTAGTTGAAGCTATAAAAATGGGATCGTGATAGAGCTTACAGCATAGTCGAGTATGACTGGTTCTGATGTGAAATAGTGAAATGCAGGGCTCAGCGATGTCAGCTTTAATGTTAACTGGCACTGGGCAGCGTGTGTGGTTTCTACTATTTACAAGATGAACTGAAGATGTTTTTCAGCTGAATCGTTTCTTTTCTGGCTAAAATACATAGGAGAATCCAGGACATACTGGCTTTTCTGAAGACTAACAACTTTGTGACACAGTTAGAGCACTTCAGGTAGTTGCTGAAGAGGTGCTTGAGGATGAGAGGAGACCTTGTGCATTCCTGACAAAGATCTTGTAAAGCTTTCCTGGTGGCTGCTGTTTACTGGATTGATCTTGGATGTAAACTTGTGTCAGAGCAAAACCGACTCAAATTCATGTTTCCTTATCTAAAGACTCGGTGGGATTTCTTTTTATTTCCTGGCTGGGCTCTAAGACTTTGTGCACATGGGGCTCTAGCCATTAATAATGAGTATTTTTGTTAAGCATGGAGCTTTTCACATGTCAAGTCCTGTTGCCTAAACTGCCACCACACGTCTCCATATTGATCTCCTAAAAGAAAGATGCCTTTAATTCACCAGTGTTGTTTCTTTTAAATTGCTTTGGATGTGGATTTGATCTAATTAGCATCCATTATAATGAGGACTCTCAAGAGCAGTGAGGCTCTGAAATAGGCTGCACATCTGGGGAAGCCCTTCTTGCACAGGAAGCTGCTGCCAGTGGCCAATTTACACAACAGAAGAGGGTTTAGTGTATGAATGACTCCTCCTCGTGCTGGCCTGCTGTTTCCTTCCTAGGATACATGACTGTGAGCTTAATTGCAGCTGCTGATTCATCACCTCGTTACCAGGGTATAAAGTTGGTCTGCTTAGTAATTCAGGTTTTGAAAAACAACAACAAAAACCCCCTCTACTGCTAATTTCATTCCTTTGGTGTAAAAGGTACCTCGTTAGGTTGGTATTTTACCTCTAGCATGTAGCTGCTGTTATCAAGACCAAGCATGTGCTGTGGACTGGTAGGACATGGGTTTGGTTTACAACATTCAGTAAAGTTTGGATGAGAACCAAAATCACCGTGTTTTAATTTAAAATACTCCAGACACGTTCCTTTCAAAAGAACGCTGCTAGATCAGTGGAACACTCTATCAGCCATCGCTGCTGCTACCATTCAGAGGTTTCCAGAAAGCCGCATGTGAAGCTTCTTTTGCGAGCTGGTACTTTGTGTTGAAAGTTAATGAAACGTTTGTTTCAGTCCTCAAAAGAGAAGGCAACTCATGAAAAAGTGGTGGTGGAGCATCAGAGGGCCTGTATAGTAGCAGAACATGAAGCTGCTCTGCCATGAGTGTGAACAAAGCACAATGTTTGCACTCGGTGCTGTACTTGAGAGCATCATCAGCACGTTCAGAATAGTCATGGGAACAGGGTAGCTCCTCCACTTCCTTCTTAACGACTTGTACAGTTTTCCACATGGCCAAAGTCAGGTATTTTCTCTCCCATTGGTGTTTCCTCTGTTGTGGATCTCGAAGCTGGACAGATCTTGCTTGCACGCAGAAGGGGGATCCTTTGTTGGCTCACTAAGCAGCTCCAAAATGTGAGCCACACAACCCAGGAATACAGTGTCAATGCAGAAATACCTTGGATGAGTTGTGCACCAGGTAGTGGTGTCCTTTGATTGACCAAAAATGATTGAAAACTTATTTATTTTATTGTCTTTTTTAATGTTGAGATAATTAAATAATGGGAAATTCAACTGTTGACATTTACTACGCATTCTGTTGTTTGAGATGACGTTCATAAGACGATGTTCAAAGTAGAAGATAGTTAATGCTTTTTGAGAGGCAACGTAGTTGAGAAGAGATGGGATTTGTCCCCTTGAACATTTTTTTTCCTCTTTGCCAGGTTCTAATTTGAGAAAAGTTCATTCTAAAATGCTGTTTAAATTTCCTGCAGTGGAAGGCTTCATGTAGTTCCAACAGACTGTAGTGCAGCGTAGCTATCGCTGAGCTGGCCAGAAAGCCTTCCCTGGACGTGCAAATGAGGAGAACGGCAAGATCTGGATTTTCATCTCCTCTCCTGGTTTTATGATGTGGTCTCTCAGGAGACCTGCTGCTCCCTGTTTCTTGCTGGTTCTCCCCCACCTGAGAGCAGTTGTTGTGCAGATGGATTGCTTTGTCTGGGACTGCTGCAAAACCACAAACGGTATTTCTGGAATGGGCAGCGAAGGTCTCATCGGTGGCCTGTCCTGGGAACGCTTTTGTGTTAAAGCTGCAGAGCAGACCAGCAGTTATTTGGCAGTGAAATACATTTTTGCATTAATAATAGGTAAATGTTAATTTAAGAAAAAAAAAAAATCTGTAAAAAGAATTATAAGCACTGCAAAGTTTCTTAGTTGAAAAAACCTGAAGTAATAAATTAAAGGGAAAAGATTGCCTGGGTTGTACTGACAAGCCCTAATAACATTCCACTAACGAAACCTGGGCTGGTGTGCTAATAGTTTGAGAAGACCTCATTTTTCTGTGAGCTGTGGTATAGGGGTGTTAAATTGTGAAATTACATTTTACCACAAAAACGGCAAATTATTTATACATAACTACAGCTCAGTGTAGTCTTGCCATCGTTGTTTGTTTTTGCTGACAAGTCTGATAGTTTGTTGCCCAACAACTCAGACAGGTTTTTCTTTGTCTCCTTTTAATTCTGTGTGAGGTATTGTTGTATGTTTGAAACGTTTCCCTTACTTAGATTAGATATGCAGTGATGCTTCCTGAATCGTAAGGATCTGGGAGTGACTGATCTGCTGCTGCTGCTGCTGCTGAAGTTCAAGTGAGGTGGAGGATCCGGCGCCGCAGCTGAAGGCACGGCAGTTTTTTTGATTCAGCAGAACAATTCCTGTAGCAGAAGCTGCCCCTTGTGACTAATGCAGGCTCAGGATATTTATAGACGTGAATATCCACAGCCCTTCTTCACTCCAGCAGGCAGTCACCCAAATACAAAAGTCTTCTGGAATCAAAGTAAAAGTCAAAATTAGTCCAGCAGTTTGGTTCTGACAATACAGTGGGAGGAAGGAGC
Source organism: Rhinopomastus cyanomelas (assembly GCA_013400115.1). Classification (NCBI taxonomy): domain Eukaryota; kingdom Metazoa; phylum Chordata; class Aves; order Bucerotiformes; family Rhinopomastidae; genus Rhinopomastus; species Rhinopomastus cyanomelas. The sequence continues at coordinate 265,485 of VXBP01001958.1, read as the reverse complement.
ACACTGGGGAGTAAAGTGCTTTCCTGGCTGTCTGGAGATGCTCAGGGAATAGAGAGTTGTTAGCATGTCGTGTAGTCAGAATGAACATTTTCTGTCCAAAACTCTGCACTGTGATTTCTGATACTTGCACTGTTGTTTGAGCTTCAGAGGTTGTTGTCTTTGCTCCTGTCTTTGGCCAGGCAGGAGAGGAGAGGATGTCTGTAGAGAACATAAACTCTGGTCCATCGGAGCTGTGTGCTGCGCTAGTACCACTTCCATGGCAGAAAAAGGGACATGTTGTATTTTGATTTTGCCTTCTAGATGAGAGTGCCGGTGTCTAGGAGGCACACTGGAACTAGGGTTTTATTGTAGTTCTACAGTAATACACAATTTCTTTTTGGAAAATCACCAGTGTGATTGTATTTCCTGACAAATCCTTGTAGACATGAGTTAGTGCTGAGGCTGATATGGTCAGTTTATTCCAAATAAACTACAAAAAATGAAAGCTTTTTTGAATCCTGTAAGAGTATTTTAATCTCTGTAATAGGTGATTTAAAGAACTCAACAAGAACTCTATGTGGAGCCTGATTTTTTTTTTTTTAAGCTTTGTTTCTGCCATGTTCACTAGGTATTTTTTTTCCAGAAGAAAATGAAGCCTGTGTACAGTTCTATAGATATTTTTTATATCTTCAGTTACAGGACTCAGATTATAACAGACTACTGGGTTTCTACAAAGTAGTTCAGTTGAGTGTCCTCAGTTGAAAAATTCTGCATTATCAATTCCTGCTTCCCAGCAAAAAATGTGAACCAAGTTCTAAGGCATTGAAATGTTGATTTCAGACTGTTATCAAAAACGAGTTTCAAGTATTGAGTGTTTCACAGCAACATTTTGATTTCTAGAGTAAGATTTTTCTCTTTAAAACAAATAAAATCAAACAACAGAAAACCCAGAACAACTTTGTGCTGCTGTTTTGCCCAGCAATTCATGTCCCTTTCCCAGCAAGGCAGTAGGAGAGCTCAGTGGTGGACTCTCAAGTCCTGAACTCTGACAGTGCTAACAGAAAAGCTGTTGATGAAGTTCTGTAGGTTTTCCAGTTTCTTCTTGTTCTTCTGTGGTAGTTTGTGGACAGATTTTTATCAAGTCTGCCAACTTGCCCCTGCAGTAAGACCCCACTGCTGCTGAGCACTGTTGCAGTAAAGCTGGTGGGTTTAAGACAGAGGTTGAATAGAGTTTGTCAAAACTGTGTCCTGCCTGTTTTCTGATGGAAGCCTTGTCATTTGTCTGTGTGTCCATCCCCAGCCCTTTGGTCCTGTGTCCCTGTCAGATTCATTAACTGCGAGTTACATGGCCAGGGGTGGCTTGTGTTGAACACCCTTTTGGTTGTGGCAGATGACACCTGGGTTTTATCAGTTCGTGTCCCTTGTGTAAGCAGTGATGGTCACAGCCTGACTTGTGTGTGTGCTTCTGCCAAAGACGAGTATTTATGACTTTGTTTTGAGGACTGTTTTGCTCATGTGAATAAATTGCAATTCTGGTGAAGTGATGTGGAGGAGGAGCAGCCAATGGCCCTTCAGTGTCTGTCTATAGAGAAGCTCTGCGTCTTCTCTGTGGGCTGAAGGACTGAGGCCTGTTTACATCCCACTGTGCCTATACTGGTTTGAATAGCCTGGACAAATGCTGCAGGAAAAGCTGTGTAGCAGAGGTCTTAGAGATTCACCTTTTGTTGTGGAGGAGGCTGAGAAAATGAGAATACAGTTCCTTACCCAGTCTCGTGACAGAGAAGGGAATTGGCTCATGTTAAAGTTGGTTAAGGAAACCATGGACAGCACAGCGGAGGGAATCTGCCTTGCAGAATGGTAGTGGACAGTAAAGTTAAAGGGATTTAACTTAAAGGGATTTTCTTAGCAGCAAGCTGTGCTCTACCTTGTCAGTGCTTCATTTTTTTTTTTTTTTGGCAGAAGAGAACTGGTTTTTCTTGCCTCGAGAACTCTGTTGGAACAGCTTGATATGTAGATAATTTGCAGTCTGACTTGTGTCTCGCATACACCATGTTATCTTTTCCCCCCAAACCCAGATTATTCAGAGAGAGACAGATTAGGGAAGAACTACATTTAATAATTCTTTTTCTGTTAGGAAATCAAGAGCTGTGATTGCGTGCGAGAAAGTTGCATTATTGCAGAGTAGTTATATGAATGTGTTTGGTGGCAGAATTTCAGGTTCTGCTACTCAAATAGAAGGAGTAAATAGAAGGTATCAGGATTTATTTCTAATGACAGAGGAGGAGGAACAACCTGTAACACTTGACTCCCACAAACTTTTATAGCACTGTCTTCTCTTAGAGACAGAAAATAGAACGCCATTACTAGGTTAGTTTTAACCTGGTTAACCAACTGTGTCACTGACTACAGTGACATAAATCTCAGCTTAGACTTACTGCCACAATATCCACATCAAAATGTGCTTTTGACTCCTTTGAATATGAAAACCAAACTAGGATGCAGGTTGATGAGTAGCTTCTAAAACTCAGAAGTTAAGTGTCCTGATTACACACTGGGCTCAATCTTTCCTGATGCGGATAGAAGCTAAGCAGATTGTCTTCTTTCCTGTCTATTGGCTGTTGTGTGCAGGTGGGAAGTCTTTCAGATCATCTTAGATTTAACTGAAGTGATGCAGGGCTGGAAGCACTCACTCCCAAAATGCGTTTCCCTAGTGAATTTATTAGAGTTAATGTTGTCTTTGATCCTTTTCTGACAAAGGAATGTCCTTTTAGGTGAAAGGAGAACTTAGTCTAGAGCAATTGAAGTCAAGGTGTCACCTAGAGTCTGGTATCTGAGTGTTGTGACTATTAAAACCCATATAGATAGGACACCTTACCCATGTAGATAGGACACCTTCTGGGTGTTTTTATTGACAGAATCAGCCTGTGATGGATGTTAGGGCTTCGTATCTTTTTCAAGGCTACAGTAAGTGGAGCACAGATGGTTGAACCTTAGACTGGTTGGCTGCTTGTGTTGCAAACAATGTAGTATAGTAGCAGAGACCTTAGGACAGACTAACTTTGGGAGTATTTGTTGAGCAACCCAGGTGGGTGTTGCAGCCTGTGAAGAGCTGTGTGTCATTAGAGCTCTAATGCTACTGAAATCCTACTTGCCTTGAGTTGTCTGTATGAGTTAGAATTACAGCCAAGGCCCCAGTGGGCATGTATTCTGTTATAGTACAGAAATTTGCTTTAGCTGTGAGAGGAATTATGTTCAGCACACAAAATTACTACTGTGGGTTATTCCAAATGATTTAGAATTGAGGATCTGTTCCCAAACTTTGAGCGAGTGACTCATCATACGACCTTGGGCAAGTTACTCATCCACCTTGAGCTTCAGTGTTCCTGGTTGGAGCATTTAGTAAACAATAAGAAACTTGCTGGAAGCCACATGTAGTGTTGGAGTTGAGGCTTCCTTGCTTTCTCGTGTTTTGCCTTTTTACCAGAGTAGGTTTCCATTATTTTGTAAGTTGATATTTGAAAAATTCACTCTAGATCTGCTACTCTAAGCTGCAGGTCTAGTGTTCACATTAAGAGAATTCAAGTTGCAGCCTCCTTTCCAATGCCTCACCTCCTTCTCCTAGGTCTTTTACTGGTCCCACTGCTGCTACTGCCACCAACTGTGTCAAGGGAAGTTGCAGTGTGTCCCTCACTGTCTATGTGAGCATTATCTATGCTGCTATCTATGCGAGCATTAAACAAACAGTGTTTCCTGAAGATCAGCTAACTGTAGGCTGTTTAAAAAAAACCTTACAACAATCAGCTCTGAACCAGTCCTTAAGTCTTTAAGAATGCTGTTTGCCCAGGCAAGTGCTGTAAATTTTTTCTGATAAGTTATGCTGGCTCTACCTACAGCCTCTTGCTTGAGTGCTGAGATCTTGAGGTTTCCCCTGTTCTTGGATGAGACAGTTTTCCCCAAGGGGGAGTGGACTGCGTGGTGGAGACTGCACGTAATAGTAAAATAAATGTGCTTGTCCTGAGGTCGGTGTAATGAACCACTCTCTGCCAGCTGAGACAACTGTTCAGTGAACCACATTCCAGGTGGGTGGCTTTTTGTGGGATTCTCCTTGTGTGTCCTGTCATGGACAAAGACACCTGGTACAGGTCAGGGGAGCCGATAAGAGCTGCTTCTCTATGAGTGCAGTCGGTGTTAGAGCCGAGCAAACTCTGCCCTACAGGTTTGTCTGCGTTGGTGTAGCGTTCCAGCACAGCTTAGACAGAAATGCACCTGGGGGAAGGAAAAGTTTATAGTCATCTTTGATGTGTGCCTGAATTCTGTTGGCAGATGTTTTTGAGATCAATGGAAAGAACTTGGTATTTGAAAGAGCTGCTGCCAGAAAAGAGAAGTTGAACAAAGGCTCTCAAGCTCTCCTTGAAAAACTGTTGCTGTACCCTCTGGTTGCTTCTAGGTGGCACTGCGAGAGAAAGAATTTGTGCGTTCACCAGCTGTCAGGAGCCAACTGTTGAGCTGGTTGGGGCTCTGGGGGTCATAGTGCAGAGAGGAGCAGCTGGCAGATGCTCGAGGAGAAAGGAGGAAAGGAATAAACTTGCTCTGCTGTGACAGAACTGACTGGAGTCTCAATTGTGCTTTACATAAGTGGGAAGTAGTGGTTGCTTAGTGACAAACTGGTTTTGCTGTAGTGCCAAAGATGTGATTGTCTGTGAAATTTATATACAGAGTTCTCCAAAAAATTGTAATCCCAAGAGCAGTGGTTTTCTTTTTGTCTACATATTTAAATGTAAGACTTCTTGGTAAAGCAGACTTGCAGGACAGTTACCATGTGTGTACATGGGCCAGATAAAATACAGGGTTTGAATTCTCCTCTGAACTTTGAATCCTAACATTCTTCAATACTTTTTTCATTTTGAATAGGAAAACATATAATAATATATCTAGGTGATCCTGCTGTGTCAGGGGGATTGGACTAAATGATCTTTCGAGGTCCCTTCCGATCCCTAATGATTCTATGATTCTATATCCCAGTTCACAGATGTTTCTCAACTTTTAATTATTGTCGAAGAATATGACAGCTTTTGGGTTTGTTTGAAGGGGAGGACTGTGGTTGATTATAGTAAGGAGTAATCTCGTGTGATGACTTGTTAAAACAAATCTTACCCAAGCAGAGATGTGACCCTCTTTTAACCTTTTAGTCCTAAAAATGCTTTATTCAGAGCTGGATAATGTTCTAGGATAAAATAAAAATTGTAATCTATGACACCTAACTTTAGATAACTAAAAACTTCCTTTTTTTTTCAGCAGCTCCATGAGACTGTGAAAAGAAAGCTTGATAGTGCTGCTTCACCTCAGAATGGAGACCAGCAGAATGGCTACAGTGATGTCTTCTCTGTGTCCAAGAAACTGCGTCGTGATGATGCTCTTGGAGTGAGTGGTTCTTCCAATGGAATGCCCCCAGTGTCTCCACTCCATCATCTTGACAAGAAATCTGGCAGTGGAGATACCTTGCAACTGAATGGAAAACATCCCATGGGGCTAGATGGCATCAGCAAGAAGTGTCTTCCAGATTCCAGCCTGCAGATGAATGGAGGAGCTGATGCTGATGACTCATTTCCTCTGAGTTTGAACAAGGAGCTGAAGCAGGAGCCTGTGGATGATCTTCCATGTATGATCGCTGGAGCAGGGGGTTCTATGTCTCAGAATAATTTGATGCCTGATCTTAATCTTAACGAGCAAGAATGGAAGGAACTTATTGAGGAGCTTAATAGATCAGTGCCTGATGAAGACATGAAGGATCTCTTTAATGAAGACTTTGAAGAGAAAAAAGATGCAGATTCTTCAAATTCAGCTGCACAGACTCCATTGCCACAAGATATTAACATAAAGACTGAGTTTTCCCCAGCACCCTTTGAACAGGAACAGATGGGATCTCCCCAGGTGAGATCCACTTCATCAGGTTCAGCATTTCTTGGTGCTGCTTCTGTACCTGTAAGTGCCGCTTCTGCAGTGGTTGGTAGTTCTCAGGCTCTGTTTCAGCCTTCCAGTCAGTCAATGACTGAAAATCCTAATCAGCCCATGATGCAGGCATCAAACCACTCTCAGAATGTCCAGAGGCCTCTCCCCAGTGTGTTGTTACCTGGGAAGGGTGCAGGAAGTGCCAAAGAAATGTCCTCTGCTCATCAACTTCAGCAGATTGCTGCCAAGCAGAAGAGAGACCAGATGTTGCAGAACCAGCAGCAAGCTTCACAGGTCCACCAAACGAATCAGATGTCTACATGGCAACAGTCTGCACCTTCTCATAGTCCATTTACCATGGAAAATCCCACCAGCCCGTCGGTTTACCAGCCAGATTTCAACAATCAGAAACTCATGATGCCTAATATGGGAAATAAAAGCTCACCACGAGCTGGGGGCAATTACCATGTGGGCATTTTGGGTCACCAGCAAAACAGTTTGAACCAGAATCCTGTGAACAGTCAAGGCTCTATGCTAGACTACGGGAACACCAAACCTCTTTCCCATTACAAAGCAGAATGTGAGCAGGGGGTGACAGTAGCTGGTCAGAACAAGACTCCCATGTTGGCATACATCCAACAGCGCCAGCAGCCACCGCTTTCTCACGTGAGTGATGACCAAAATGGGATGATCCTCTTGAAACCCAAGTCTGGAAACATTGCCTACCGACTACCGCACAGTCAGGTGAATGTTCTGGAGTTTGTTCCTCTTTTCAGTAGCAGGTACAAGGTGTTGCAAATGGATATGGGGTAGGTGAGTCTGGACTACAGCTGACTCAGTATTGTTTCAAACAGTGGCTGCATGAGTATGAAGTAGAGAATGACTACTTTAGTAGGGACTCTAGTGGTAGGGCAAGAGGGATGGTTTCAAGCTAAAAGAGGGGAGATTTAGATTAGATCTGAGAAAGAAATTCTTTGCTGTGAGACACTAGAACAGGTTACCCAGGGAGATTGTGGATGCCCCTTCCCTGGAAGTGTTCAAGACCAGGTTCGCTGGGGCCCTGGGAAACCAAGTCTAGTGAGAGGTGTCAGAACTAGGGGTTGGAACTGGCTCATCTCCGAGGTCCCTTCAAACCTAAACCATTCTGTGGTAATACACAGTAAGCTGAGATAGGAATCAAGAACTCTGGAAAGTTGTCCCCAGTGGAAAACATACTGAGTTCTAGGTCATGTGCTCCTGTGTGATTTCCAGCTTAATATACTTTGTCACGCTTCATAGACGCTGCTGCTTACAAAGATAAATAGGTGCTTTGTAAACTTTTTCCTAAAATAACTCATGTAAAACTGGAGTGGTGAACAGTTTCTCAAAGAAGCTTTGATTTCTTTACCTTCTTTTTCGTCCCTGCTTGTGTCATTTGGGTTGCTATAAAAAGATACGGATTCAGTGCCGCCTTTTTGGAAGAGGGGCAGAAGCAGGGGCTTCATTCCTGATTCCTCGGGTGTTCCTTGGGGCTTCTCAAATATAAGAATTCCATACTGCTTAGATCTCAGGATTTTGGGAAGCATTGGATAGGAGATAAATGAGTTTTTATAAGTTTTTAAGAAGGGGCAATAGTAGCATTTGTCTGCTTGAAGCAATATGCTTCAGGTTTTTCCATAAAGGAAAATTCCAGGTGGTGTTTCTTTGCCTTATATAGAACTGATACTACAGGTGAAAATTTAGGTAGGGGATGGGGATACAGATGCCCTGGGATTCTGTAATGCAGTGCACATACTAGAGGGCTGACTGAGAACAAAAGCCTTTTTTGTAAGGATTTAAAGATCCTCTAGCAGAAACCACTGGAGATCCAACTCTGGTGATACGTTCCCTCAACAAAAGAAGACAAAAAGCCATGAAACAGATCCAATGAGTCTGTGATAAAGACCACACTGAGATACAAAGGAAAAATCTGGGAACAATGAAAATTATCTCTTTAAAAGCTGGCAGAAATAGCAGTTCAGTGACATTTTGATAGAGAAAGAAGGGGAAGGGTAGAGATGACTGTGTATATTACATCTGCCCCTCACTGAAAAACATGAAGTGACCTTGTGTCTACACTGAATTAACAGAGACACTCATGAAAGCTTCTGGAGAGTGTCCCAAAACCTTCCATGTAACACAGCTTGGCACAGCATTACCTGTATTTGGCTCGTGATTATGAAACTGCAGAGAAGGACAACCAACAGCCAAACCCACGAGCTGAATCCTAAACTCAAAAGTAGTTTTTTGGTTGTATAATTAGAGGTGAGGCTGAACGTGCTTAAAAATGATTAAAATTACTGATTTACTAGTACAAAAAGGACAATATCAGATCTGGAATACTCATTCTGTGTTATTTTTTATTGTGGCAAGTTCCAAGCTACTAAAAAAAGAAGACATAAGAAATGAGAAATAACAAGTTTAGCTGTACTAGTAGTATTTTTCCTCTGTGGAATACAATGATGGTTGGATTGCTGGAAAAATACGCTGAGACTCATTTTGATCAGTGATAACCTTCCTCCCCTTCACCTGCAGATAGTAAACACCCTGACACTAAAGAAAGGAACTTTAGGAGGGGCCAGATGTAAATCCAAGTTTTGTATAATGCAAATTTAAAATGTGAAACTTGAAAAGCTGTTACGAAAGCAAGTGAAAGCTGCTGTGTTTGAAGAGACTGGTTGTTACTGGTGTCTCTTCAAACACACCAGCTTCAGTGGTTGTTACTGGTGTCGTGCTGGCTGAGCAGAAGCACAGAACAACGCTTGCCATGTGGAACTGGACTTTGGCAAGTGCTTCATAACTAAAGTCAGTGCCTCTGTTCCAAAATCACAAAATCATTCCAGTTGGAAAAGACCCTTGGGGTCATCAAGTCTGACCATTAACCCTACTCTACAAGGTCACCCCTAAACCAAATCCCCCAACACTACATCTAAGAAACTTTTAAACACAGCCGGGGATGGGGACATAGCCACCACCCTGGGCAGCCCATTCTAGCGTCTGACCACTCTCTCTGTGAAGAATTTTTTCCTGATGTCCAGTCTAACCCTCCCCTGTTGGAGCTTGAAGCCCTTCCCTCTGGTTCTGTCACTAATGACCTGTGAGAAGAGACCAGCACCAACATCTCTACAGTGTCCTTTCAGATAATTGTAGAGAGCGATGAGGTCTCCCCCCAGCCTCCTCTTCCTGCATCTAAACAACCCCAACTCTCTCAGTCTCTCCTCATCAGATTTATTCTCCAGGAATAAATATTATGGAGTTTCTGACCCCAACTCCAAACTGGCACTTCTCTGTCTGACACTTTTCAGATGGAGTCTGTAAAGTCTCCGTCTTGGCTGTCTTCTCATTAGCTGGACTGGGAACTGCTCACACTTCACCTTCCCTGTTAGAAATTTCACAAGTGAAGGTGCTGTTGCATAAAGGTGGCAACATTTGTATTAAATAGTGTAGATCAGTGATAATTGACAATTTCTGCTTGGTTTGGGGTTTTTTTCTGAGTTGTGTTGTGATGCCCTTCCCTGTGTAGACTTGGTTTATGAAATCTCTCTTCCTTATCGTGTAAAATGATCAAAATAGTATAGACCATGGTCAGCACCATGGCAGTGCCTTTCCTCATCTGTGTAACTACAAGCAGGTTGTAACTTCCAGGGATTAAACTCTTCCTGTAACTCACATCACTGTTCCTGTATTCTGCAGGATCAGAACCCTTCTCCCAACGTTCCTCGTGTTCCCGTTTCTGTCCCGGGCCCTGGTGTGGGTGCCCAGGCTCCCAACGTCTCCATGGCAGGTAACCACAGCAACCCACCTTATCTCAGCAATCAGCAGCAAGCAGCAGTGATGAAGCAACACCAAATGCTGATGGACCAGCAAAAGCAGAGGGAGCAGCAACAAAAGCACTTGCTCATGGAGCAACAGAAGCAGCAATTCCTAATGGAGCAGAGACAGCAACATCTTCTGGCTGAGCAGGTGAGCACTGATTTGCTTTGGTGGGTGAAACAGTGTTGGAGGTTTTGCAAGCAGTTATCACACTGCAGACTTACGGGATGTAATCCACGAGGCATTTTGATAACACAAGTGTAATTGCCAGCTTATGTTTTGGTAGAAGTAGCACCAACATGTAGCACTTGATTGTTGAGATGGTTTTTTTCTGTTATCACAAGGCACTATGGTGAATAGAAAGAATAAAACAGGTAGAATTGAATAGTATGAAAATTAAAGACCATACCATATCTATGTGAAGAGAAGTTATCGTACCAGAAGCAGTGTAATTAGTTGTGAAAGAAGAAGGGCAAATTAAATCAGAGCAAAAATTAAAGACCAGGTTGGGATATTGTTGGTGTGTTCTGCAGAGCTTTAAAAATGGAAGCACTGAGCAGGGAGTCGATGCCTTCTGCCTTTCTTCCCTGTGAGATCCACAGCGGTTCATGTTTTAAATTTTAAAACATCTTTCACTTGTTTGTTTGGGGAAAATAATTAGACATCTGCATCCAGCTTGCATCTTATCCTGCCAAAAGAGTGTAACTCTGCTGTCCATCAGGCTGCTGAAAGCTGCTTTAGCCTCTCTCAGGGAAACAGGCTCCTCGTGTGAACCTCTCTAAGCTGTAAACCTTTTGCAAGTCTTTCAGCTGGGAATCAGCCCAAAGGGCTTTATTCCTGTCATCAGTGGTTTTCTGCATTTTTAATAGTCCATGCAGAGAAGTTCCAGGCACTGGCACTGTGCATGCAGAGACGTTGTCAATGTCTGGTACAGAGGAAGGGGAGGGTGAATGTTTCAAGCAGGTTTGAGACCCAGGGAGAATCTGGTGTTCAGGGTTCTGGTACAAGTGTAATTATCTAGCTTATTCCCACCTGCCTTTACAATTGTGGGGTTTTTTAAAGGCCTTGGGGTGGTTACTCTACCCTGCTGGGATTATTATATTTTATTTTACAGCCAACCATGTCTCCAGATTCCCTTGACTGGATGCCCCCCATCTCCACAATTATTTGAAAGGAGGTTGTAGTGAGGTGAGGGTTGGTGTCTTCTCTCAAGAGGAGACTGAGGGGTGACCTCATTAATGTTTATAAGTATGTTAATGGTGGGTGTCAAGAGGATGAAGCCAGGCTATTCTCAGTGTCATCTAGTGATAGGACAAGGGGCAGTGGGTGTGAGCTGGAACATAGGGGGTTCCATACAAATATGAGAAGGAACTTCTTCACAGTGAGGGTGACAGAGCACTGGAACAGGCTGACCATGGAAGGTTGTGGAGTGTCCTCCTCTGGAGACATTGCCTGGATGTGTTCCTGTGCAACTGGATCTAGGTGATCCTGCAGGGGGATTGGACTAGATGTTATTAGGAAAACTTTCTTCCCTGAAAGGGTTATTGAGACCCGGACCAGGCTAATCAGGGTCATGGTGGAGTCTCTATCCCTGGAGGGATTTAAAAGATCCACATGTAGATGTGGTGCTGACGGACATGGCTGAGTGGTCACCTGGTGGTGCTGGGTTAATGGTTGGACTTGATCTTAAAGGTCCATTCCAACCAAAACCATTCTGTGATCTGTGCTGCTGAAAAGTTTTGTCTTTGAAGAGAATGGGGTGAGGGAAGAGCCACGGAGACTATTGTCTTTGGTGATAATGAAAAAAGTAATAAAAGAAAACAGAGGCAGTAGTTTAATAGAAAAAAATGAGCTGCTGAGAATGAAAAAAAAGTTAGGAAAAAACCCGTCAATACCTTGGAATCTTTTGGCTAACAACAGTTTGGAATGTGTAATTGTCTTGATTTTCAGCACTGTTAGGAGCCAACAGATAGAGCTCAGTCTTCTCCACTTTCAAGTTGGGGATTGTGATCCTGGTAGATAGGATTTTCACTGTCATTTGGAAAACAGGGGTGCTCAGAGAAGATCAGGCAAGGGTTGTGTGTCTGTGTATGGGGATGCCTTTCCTTGTAGGCACTCTCCATCAGAAGCTTTATTTGGGAAGGAAACATACAGTCTCCTCTGAACTGGAAATGGGTGAAAGCCCGTTTTGGTGGGAAGAGTGTGATAGATCGGTGCTGTTGCAGAGCTTTGGCTGATCTTGTCAGCAGTCTACTTCAATATTTGTTTCTTGGGCTACATGTTGTTTTACCAAACATGTTTCTGACCTTCATCTCTGTTTTGCAGTAGAACTCTAGTTCCAGTGCCATTCCCTGCCTCTCTTACACCTTCTTTGTGTCTTGCACTCTGCATTTTTGTTTTTTAAATCCTGAGCCAGGCTCTGTAGCTCTTGGTTTCTCTCACATCTGTGGCATCTCTTGGCTTGTGTGGTCAGCCTCTTTCAGGTTGGACTGGTCCTGCAAGCAAGCAGGTCCTTTCTGTCAGGCAGCCTGCCCTCTTCATTCCTCTGCATGTCTCAACAGCTTCTCTGTAGGTGTTTGCAAAGGATGGCAGCAATGTGTATCTAACTATTCATTATGGTGCACTGGTCTCCTCTTCAAAGGCTTTTTGCTCTGCCTGATGCTCTTGGAAGGGAGTTTCTGTCCCCTTCTGTGCTGTGTGTGACTATTGAGATAAGTAGGTAGTCATGATCACTGAAACTCTTGAGGTAATGCTGGAGGTAGAGGTACTGCTGGAAAAGCAGCCAGTTGGCTGAAATATGTGAAAGGTGGGTGTCAGGAGGATGGAGCCAGGCTCTGCTCAGTGTCACCTAATGATAGGACAAGGAGCAATGGGTGTAAGCTGGAACATAGGAGGTTCCACATAAATATGAGAGGGAACTTCCTCCCAGTGAGGGTGACAGAGCACTGGAATGGGCTGCCTAGGGGGGTTGTGGAGTCTCCTTCTCTGGAGACGTTTGAAACCCTCCTCCTGGATATGTTCCTGTGTGACTTGATCTAGGAGATCCTGCTGTGGCAGGGGGACTGGACTGGATGATCTTTCAAGGTCCCTTCCTTGTTCTGTGATTCTGTGAGTGCACTACTAGTCCATGTGCAAACACTGCAGACATTCCCCTTAAGGTTTGAAACTGCATTTTCCTCAGAAGTTTCGTAGTAGGAATCTTGTTGTATTTTTCAAATAGTCTTATCCTGAAGTAGCTACAGGGTCAGATATGTTTGTAAGGAGCCCAAGGTTATTTTGAATCATTAGTTGGGTTTATTTCAGTTGATGGGTAGATTGTTAGGGGAATAGTTTTTGAACGAGGTTTCCAAAACTTGGACAGCTTCTGTTACACACTTTGTCCTGCAGTTTTGTGTAGTCTCATAGGCAGACCTGTGGTGTCTGAGAATTTAGGCTTCTGTAAATATCCTTCACTTATTTCTGAAAACAAGGGTTAGAAAAGCATGCTCACTTTTGCTTCTCTGTGTTACACTGTTGATATTTATCACTTGTATTTAATTTCTGTAGAGAGTTCTAAAATAATTGGAAGTAAAGCACACAAAAGTGAGTGTGGATTTTTCATACCCACTTGCTTTTGCTCTTGTACCTGTTAGTGTCTTTAGAGTCTTGCTGAAAACACCTATTTGGTTTGTTACTGATTAAAAGACAGATTTGCAGTGGTTCAGATGTGCCTTGCAGGAGCTTCTCTCATTGAAGCTGTCATCCTGGTGTCTCTGAGTTCCTAGACTTATCACTCTTCAGACTAAATTGAGTGTGTTTAAACCTTGAAAAAAATGATCTGAAGTGACTTTAAGGCTTCCAAAGTCCCTTTGATTACCAGTTGCCTGTAAAAATATGCAGATAGCTCGTGTTTATCCAAGATAGTCACCACTGGAAAAAGCTTGGTTTGTTTTCTAATTGTCCTGCGTTGGACCTTTCTTAGGAGAAACAGCGGCAGCAGCAAGAGCAGCAGCTACAGCGGCACCTGACTCGACCACCTCCCCAGTATCAGGATCAGCCGCAGAATCCCTACCAGCAGCAGGTTGGGCAGTTCACAGGTGAGTAAACGTGGTGGTTGAAATAGCAGCAGAAAAAAATCCACGAGTGAAAAACAAAGTGCATTCAAGTTTCCTGGATTGGATAACTTTGAATAACTAATTATAACATCTTCCCACGTTACTGTGCCTGCAGACTTTTAGACCTGTACTCTATGACATTCAGTTGCAAGTGAGCAAATTCTGTCCTAGATATCTGGGACAGCTTCTGCTTCTTGATGTTGTGTTGGAAATGGGTAGAATTCTTAAGAACCTTTATGTTCTGAAGGCTTTTTTAAATGGCCGTTTTCCCCTTATGAGTCACAGATTCTCTTTAGCTTTCATATATTAGGATTTATTTGTTCTTAAGTCTAACATGCTGCAGGTATTGATCACAGCCCTCACTATGGAAAAATAAACCATGTAGTGTTTCTCTCAACTACTAGGATGAGTGTAAAACTCTCTAAGATTCTTACCCCTGCTATGTTTAGAAGGGAATGAAATCTGAGTTCTCTCCATTACATTTTAGTGCCCTACATGGGTTTTTTTGTAGGAGAAGCAACTTGGTATTTCTTTCAGTGTGTTAATGCTGATAAATAAAAGATGTTGTTACTGTTAAGCTGGAATAGCTTCATGAAATGTGGAAGAACTAGAGAACAGTAAAATCTCCTTGCCTGAAAAACCCTCGTTTAATAGGACATCGAGAAGCCACTTGTCTCTTTTGATAAACTTTGAGTACAAAAAAGTGCTTCTCCCCTTCATTTTGTTTCCTTTGCTCTGTGTCCCCACAGAAATAAATACCGAAGGGAGAGGATGCAAATAGCAATGTGATACCCTCATTCTGACAGTGTCTGTGACTGTGCGGTGTCTGGTAGAGCTGCTGTCTGGATTTCATTACTTAGCTGGAAAAACGTGACACTGATACAAAAGGATTGTGTGTTAACGCAGTGTTCAGTAACATCCTTCAGATATTACCTGTTAGAAACAGAGTTCCTTTTGTTCTGATGAACATTGCTATTACTAGAACTGCCTTTTTCCTTGTTAGGGTAATTGTAACTATTATTTTTCATCTTAAATCCTGCTATGTGTATGATCTCTTCGCTGTAGTGTTCTAGCGACTGGATCTAAGGGATCCTGCTGTGGCAGGGGGATTGGACTTGCTGATCTTTTTGAGGTCCCTTCCAATCCCTTATGTTCTGGGAACAAGATTCTTCACCCACCCAGTCACCCCTCCATAACATTGGTGCCGTTATGATGTGCTCTGTTGATAATAATTCTATATAATTTAATTCAGTTTTCATGCAATTATAATTCAACAATGATGATCAATTATTTCTCAGCTATCTTAAAATATGAAGAGATTCCACAGCTCACTTTTGGGTTTGAAAGTAGGGAAAGTTCTAGTGCAGTAGGTTTCCTTTGGTCAGCTAAGAAGTGTGTGTGTGGGTTATCACAGAATCACAGAACATTAGGGATTGGAACGGACCTTGAAAAATCATCCAGTCCAATCCCCCTGCCAGAGCAGGATCATCTAGATCAAGTCGCACAGGAACATATCCAGGCGGGTTTTAAACGTCTCCAGAGGAGGAAATTTCATATCCCATTCCAGCACTCTGTCACCTTCACTGTGAAGAAGCTCCTTCTCATATCTGTGTGGAACCTCCTCTGTTCCAACTTACACCCATTGCCCCTTGTCCTAACACTAGATGACCTTGAGAAGAGACTGGCTCCATCCTCCTGGCACCCACCCTTCACATGCCTGCATTACACTTCACAGTGCGCTTCTGCTTTTTCCCCCTTAAATAGGAGGCTGTTTCTTCTACAGGAAGAAACTTTTTTTACTCAGAACTTACAAGAAGAAAACACTTCTAGTTTTTGTTTACTCAGGAGTCTTGTTAATGCAGACTAATGTAGAGACTCTTCCATTGGGGAAATCCAAAAGATACTCGATCTCAGCTTTCTGAAAAGTTTAGATAAAGTGAAAGACATTCCTGAAACTGGGAAAACACAGGACTGGAAACTTGCAGTTGTGCAGTAAGAGGTACACGGTGCACTCAGGTACTAACTGCCAGCGTGTGTGCACTCAGTGATGTTTTTAACAGCCTGTCAACCTGTGCCTGCACTTCAAAGTACAAGTGGAAACCTTTGTTCACAAAGAAATAGCAGAATCTTGCCTTTCAAGCTTAATATTTTTTAAATTGATGATGCTGAACTCTCAGTTGTGGTATTCAGATTTTGTAGGACGTTGGCATATCTGTGTTTGAGATCAAGGTGGAGGTGCTAACTGGGGCAACAATTAACACTCTTTAATTAAAAAAGTACTGCTGTCTGCATGGTGGTTGCGTAGGTTAGTTTACACCAGTGCAGCTGCACCTCTGTTCTGGGCTATAGTGTCTACAAGCCTTGGCTCATGTGGAATTGAGGTACTTAATGTAAGAATTACTTCTTTACGTTTCAGGGTCATCTTCAGCCATGCCTGGGGTCAATAATTTAGCACAGTCCAACTCCAGTAGTCCACGGATGTTTCCTCAGACCCAGAACATGATTCAGATGGGCCCTGGACACACTCCGGTTGCTCCACTCCAGTCGGGCTCCAGTCAGCAGGATCGGGGGGTGACTCCGTACACCAATATGCAAAACATCCAGCGAGGAGGATTGTACAACTTGGCGTCTGGTATGACACAGATGGTTCCCCAGCACGCGACTCAGAGTGCCAATGGACAGCCGGCGATGCAGAGGCAAGGCAGCTTGGGCCAGGGTGCTGCTGTTCCGGCCGGCTATGGGCAGAACGCCTTGGCAAACTCAAGTATTCCTCAGCAGCACAACAAAGGTGCACTGAATCCAACCTTATCTAAGCCCCAGATGGCGAGGGTACCGGCTGCTATGGGGGCTCAAAATCCATCTTGGCAACACCAAGGTATCACTAGTATTAACAACCAGACACAAGCAAACAGTGGCTTAGGACCGTTTACTGCCAGCTCCTCTTTCCACATGCCACAAACTCATCTAAAGATGGCCAACCAGCAGTTTGCCCAAGGAATGCCTCAGGTAAGCCTAAGCACCAGCAGGCCCATGACCTCTATGAACGCTGCTGTCTCTGGGCAGATGTTGTCATCATCTTTAGGTGCGCAGCAGCGGACAAACCCCCCTACGCAGCAGCAGGTACCGTCACAGCAAGTCTTGCCTGGCATGAACCAGACTGTTCCAGATCTGAATGCTTTCAATCAGAATCCAAATCAGCAAATCCCCAACAGAGGCAACCTGCACTGTAGTCAGGGGTACCCCGTGAGGACGACCAGTCAAGAGCTGCCTTTCGCCTACAGCGGCCAGTCGGGCAATAACGGACTTCAGAACTTAACTGGCGACACAGATCTGATAGACTCTTTGCTGAAAAACAGGACTTCAGAGGAGTGGATGAACGATTTAGATGAGTTGTTAGGAACTCATTAAAGTGGGGCTAGAGGTGGGGGTTCTACCTTTTTTAATTATTTCATGAAAAATAAGCAACACTTGGACCAAAAAACCTGTGGCATTGAGGAGGCTTGCAGGCATTAGAGGTAAACGGTTGGGAAAGGGACTGGAGCTGCTTCTCAGTGAGTGTCGATCCATGGTGAGGGCGCACCAAGCAGGTCTGCGGGAGCCGTGCACTTCATCCTGGTGTCTCTGAGGAGTCGCATGCTTGAACAGGTCAGACAAAATACTGTGCGTGTCCTAGCCAGCCTTTCAGAAATCTCACTTGCAGTGTTCTAGCAGCAAACGTTTTTAATTATTTAAATCAAAATTCCACAGGAATAGCGCGGGAAGAAAGCAAATAGTTGCACAGATTGTGTTTAGGGCTTAGTCTCCTGCAGCTATTACTCGCAGTCGTTACTTGTTCGTGACTTGACACGCTGTTGTAGTGCTGTCCATCAGACTTCCCATTGTTTTGAGGAGAGGCTGGATGCATCCGGGTCCGCTTGCAAAACGTTTTGAGTTGTTTCTTTTCCCCGTCGCTGAAGCATGTGCCTGTCCTCTCTGTAAGCAAGTGGTAACTCACAGTAAATATTTCTAGATGCTGGTGATAGATGAAAGAAAGTATTAAAACCCGGCCAGTTAGTCTAGGTAGTCGTCTTAATAGATTGTAGTCGTTTAAGCTGCAGTTTGCACTCTGTTGTAGAGAGGCACAGTTCTTGGCTTGTACCTTGCTGTGTTTAAAGGGGGGAATTTCTTAACGGGAGAACTTTTTAAACTATAGTAGGTTTTAACATGAATTGTAAAGCCATTTACTTTGCACCTGTTTCTTCATAACTTATTTCCAAAGGTAGATGTATTTAAATGAAGGCTTCGCTTCGTGATAGCTCATCTAGTTTTCCTTGGTTGTAAAAAGTACAAAAACCCGAACTTTTGAGATCGGTTCATTCCCCAAAGTTAGTGATGACGCAATGAGCACAAGACTTTGCAACTTCAGGATACAAATGAGGAACTTGGCTGTGAGGTGGAAAGTCCTTGTCAGCAATAATAGCACAGGAAGCCTGGGAGAACACTTGGATCAGGGTTGCTCCAACATGGAAGTCTCCCCCTTTAAATACTTCTTTTTGTTTTAATACTGGGTTACGAGTTGGATAATCTTTCTATAAACTGGTGGATTTACTTCTTTAATAACCCTCGGAGCAGATGCTGGTTCTTCATCTCAGCCCAAGGAGACCTCTTATCTGTATGTTGGGGTCAGTCCCACAAAGGACAATAACCACCCTGGGAACAGTCAATGTTCCAAAGTCCTTATTCTCTACCAAAAAAAAATTCCCTATCCACCTACAAACCACCTTGCCTTAACCTTTCGTTTAGAAAAGAGAATAGAGTGGAAAGCTTTTGTTTTCAATGCACAAATACCTCTTCCTTTTTAAATCCATTTTTAAGGAAAACTCCTTTAAACTTTCTAATCAAACCCAGCGTCGTGATTCGAAAGCAATTTCCTTCAACACAGACCCGCTTCGTCAGGAGCTGTCTGCGCCGCAGAGATGCGTGAGAGAGGGTTATTTTCCAGAGTGGGTGAAGGGAAGTGAAGGATAACATTGATTTCAGAGAAGGAAGATATTTTTACTGTATCTGCAGCTCCTTTATGAGACAATTTGCACTTTTAAAAACCTGCTTTTTTAACACTAATACTTTACCCCTTTCCAAATATGCACGGAACATGGTTTGTCCGGCACGCTCGCCTCGCGTGGATGAATTGTTGAACAGATTCCGTACTCTATCACGTTGGACTGCTGGTGAAAGACGTGTGCTGATCAGTAGATCCCACCGTTGAGTTAGTGGCTGAGACTTCACTGAAGCAGACGTAATCCCTCATAGAGCTTTTGAGAAGAGAACGTAAAGATTGTCTTTGGAGGGGAAGAAGGTGGCGTTGGTTGTTGTGGCGACTTTGGTTGTTGACACGCTGATGTTTTCTAGAACACGTAGTTGAGATGCAAATAGCTGATGCTAACTTCTCTGAAACTGGCAATCAAAGACAAGAGCTAGCGAGTTTGGTTTTACTGTTCAGTTAAACCAAAACCTGGTCCAAGGTAAGTGTCGTTAGAAGAGTTCCAGACATAAACTAGCGATGGCAGGGGAAGGAGTGTTTGCTGTATTTTTATTTGTAAGGGTTAACTTTGCACCAGTGTGCCTTCCCTTCCTGTTGGGGGTGCTTGGGACCTCAGAATTTCAAGTGACATCCTTTAGTGTCACTAGTTTGGTTGTTTTTCTCCCCCTTCCAAACACTTGAGAGAAATAACAGGGCAGTGGGAGTCAGCTTGTCTTTCTTCCCTGTTTAAGCTGTGGTGAAATCTACTAGGTTTTCCAGTAGATTTTGCACACGGACCGGACTTTGTTCGGAATAAGTCAAAATACAATCCATCCAGTTGGGGTTTCCTAACCGGAGGAAAAGAACATCTGCTCTTTGCATTATTGCTACCAAAAAGGCAGTCCAGCTAAATGTCCAGGAAAATGCAGGTGTCCTCTTTCCTCCCCCGTTTCTGGAAGCTAAGGTGGATATTGCCCTGCTTGACCAGCGGGTTTGTTCAGGAAGGTATCTGGATTTCGTGACAGGGCCTTTTCCATGGTACTGTTGAACTCAAATTCGCCGTGATTCTGGGCAAACGGGCTTGTAGTGCCCCTTGGTCTTAATCTGTGAGCAGGATCCAAACAGCACTGAGCCTGGCAGGATAAGCAGCCCTCGGTCTGGTTTGGTTCCTGTCCGCAGAACACGACCCGGCCGTTGGAAATACGGCGTCACCGTAACCAAGTTGGACAGTTCGATGGCAGAGAAAATCGGGTTTAGATGTACAGAGGTGCATGGGTGGGGCTGGGCTTTGCCTCTGCGCCCTTGAGCACGTAGCGGTTTCTAGATGCACTTGGGCTTTCCATTTTGCTGCAGCTTCAGAGCAATAAAACGTCGTCTCCCCTGAACTGTGCCCAGCCAGCCGCCCATGGCTTTATTTATAATCTGCGGTTTCGGTTGGGTAGGAAAGGTGAGAGTGTCACTGTGCAACATCCACTGCCTTCCAAAAACCACGATTCAATTGAAAAGGGTGCTCGAAAATTTCTTACACACATTTCCTTTGTGTAAATAAATGTTTACAATTTTATATTAAAGATTTGAATAAGAGTTAGATCTTCTGACTGTATATTTTTTACTTTTTATAGATTTTAAAACTATAATTCTTTATATATGTGTTTGGGGGGGGTATTCTGGTAAGTTTTATGCTTGTAAATGGAGAACGGTTGAATTTGATGCTAACCTTTATGAATTTTTGTCATGGAAATGTATAAAGAGCCCATTAATCCCCTTATTCTTTTACTACAATTACTGGTGCACACCAAAAAGAAATCCTTCACTTCTGTTTTATCCTTATGAAATAAATATTTTGCTAGTGTATTAAACCTCTGCACGGTGTCACTTCATACGTCTGCGTGAGCCAACCGTTGTTGTTCCCAGTGAGAGGAACTTCTTCCCAGTGAGGGTGCCACAGCACTGGAGGGGGCTGCCCAGGGGGATTGTGGAGTCTCCTTCTCTGGAGATGTTCCTGTGCAACTTGGACCTGCTGTGGCAGGGGGATTGGACTAGATGATCTTTCAAGGTCCCTTCCAACCCCTAGTGTTCTGTGAGACGGTTCCCTTGATGCCAGCACACAGTTGTGGTCAGCCTGTCGCTAAGCGTCGCCTTCTGCTGGGTCTTGCCCAACCTTATGGTTCAGCAAGTCCCGTTTAAACCCAGCTGGATAAAGAGGCCTTAGAAAGCTTGGAAAACGAGGCTTTATGCTACACCCACTGCTGCTGGAATGTTTTAATGCAGTTGTGGGCCTTGGGCTAGGAAATACAACTGCAGAGGTGGTTGTTCCTAGTGAAAAGGGTGTTAATGGCTGAGGCCTCGCATGTGCCAAATTGCAGAGTTCCAGAAATACGCTCAGATTCCCTCCAAACAAAAGAGGTTCAAACTGCTTTTCTTGAGACTCATAGAAAGACAAGTGTTGTGTTTGTAGGCAGATGGCACAGAAAAAACCCCCAAAGGTTTTGTTTGTGGGCAGGTGAGACCTGAAAAAAAAACCCAGCTAAAAGGAGGAACACGTGCTGCAAGCGTGAGTTAATGTTTCTCAACAAGGAATCGTGACTTCAGGCTGGTTGTGGTTCCTAAGCTCTGAGTAGAGAGCTTAGGTGGGTTGAAGAGGCTGAGAAATAGTGGTGAAATGGATCTTTCAGACTGGGATGGGTTGTTGAGCCTCTTATGATGGGCACTCCACCCGTTGGTCGGAGGAGAAGTAACACAGAGGTGGGTGGCTCCAGCAGCACCCAAAGGAGCCTGGTCTTACTGGGGTGTGTTTGCATGTTAATGTGTTCCTGTTAACAAGTTACTACTTGACTAATTACCCTGAATTAAGTGTTTCAAAGCTGTTCTAGTGAATCACCCTGCTTGCAGCAGACCCAAGGCTTGAGCTATGTAGTATTTCCTGTTTGCCAAGTGCCTTCCAGCTGATGGAATCCAGTCTGAAGCTCTGAACACCTTGAATCTCTCCAGCCACTGATTTAGCAGCAGCAGCAGCAAAGAATTTCTGGCTGTGTTCATTTTACATCTGACTGTCATTTCAGCACCACCCAGTGACATCAGAACTTGAAGCAGCTTTGGACATCGAAAGATCATTCTCCCAGCATGGAGTCTCCTTCTCTGGAGTCGTTTAAAACCCACCTGGATGTGTTCCTGTGCAGCTTGATCTAGGTGACCCTGCTGTGGAGGGGCGATTGAACCAGATGATTTTTCGAGGTCCCTTCCAATCCCTAATGTTCTGTGATTCTGTGAATTTGATGTCTTACACAGCTGCCCAGCTCAGAGCCTTCACATTCGCTCACACAGTGCATCCTCGCTCACCTGAGGTTGTTTTTGGTGGGCTCCAGTTACTCTACCGCTTCCGAGTTGTGCTTGAGAGAACGATGGAGCCTGTACCTTCAGGAGCTGCTGAAGATGCAAATGTACTAAAAAAGGAACAATACCGAGGTGAGCTGCTTCTACCCTGAGGAGCAGAGGGAGCTGAGAAGTTACTACTTCATTAACTTCTACTTTATTGTCCCATTACAAGTGCTGCTCTGTATTTAGTGCTGAGTAAAACAGGGATTTCCCAAGCTGTCGCCCGCTGCAGGGACGCACGTGTGCATGTTTTTACAAAGACCTCAAGGAGTTGGTAGCAACTTGTGACCAACCTCTGCCCAGAAAACATTATTTTCTTCCCCCTGATGTTAGTATTTTTTAATGAGGTCAGTGTAAATCTGTCATGGAAGTGCTTCCTACCCCCTGAACTGTTTGTTGAAAGGTTGGAAGTAGAAGTAGACTCCTGGTGACCTTTCTCCTTTGAGTTTTGTATTAGACACCTCACATCAACTCTTGGGTCATCATTGCAGTTAATTGGTTTATTTCGGTTCCAGTCTGGGGCTGCTCACAGCTTGGAGGATCCCAAGTCACCTTGTGTGAGTGCTCTGCAGAGAAGAGGAGCAGCTTTGCTGCTCTGGAAGCTTTTTTGTGTCACAGTCAGGTTTTGAGATAATGAAGAGCCAAAGCAGAAGAAGAACGAGCTTATGTCTCAGTGTCTGGTCACTTCTTGTTGCTATTGTGGACTAATCCTGCTCTGAGGGTTTGTGTGAGACTGCACAGAGAGAAATACCAACAGCTCAATCATTGCAGATCAAGAGAGGTTCTCCTCCCGATCCACTCTGCGCTGGTGAGACGGCATCTGGAATCCTGTGTCCAGTTCTGGGCCCCGTGGTTCCAGAAGGATGCAGAGCTGGTGGAGAGAGTCCAGTGCAGAGCCACAAAGATGGTGGAGGGAGTGGAACATCTCCCTGATGAGGAAAGGCTGAGGGAGCTGGGGCCCTTGAGCTTGGAGAAAAGGAGACTGAGGGGTGACCCAGTATTATCTATAAATATGGACGAGGTGGGTGTCAGGAGGATGGAGCCAGACTCAGCTCAGCGTCATCTACTGATAGGACAAGGGGCAACAGGTCTGAGCTGGAACAGAGTACATTCCACATCAATCTGAGAAGGAACTTCTTCACGGTGAGGGTGACAGAGCACTGGAAGGGGCTCCCAGGTAGGTTGTGGAGTCTCCTTCTCTGGAATCATTTAAAACCCGCCTGGACGTGTTCCTGTGTGACTTGGTCTGGGTGACCCTGCTGTGGCAGAGGGATTGGACTGGATGATCTTTCGAGGTCCCTTTCAATCCCTAATGTTCTGTGATTCTGTGATATCCTGAACCCTCTCTTCATCAAAATTAAGGGACAACCTTCGTTGATGATGAATGCTCCTGCTTTTCTCCTCCTCCCAAACACAGGGTGACATTTTTGACTGACACATGTTTTGCATGGAGGGAGGGTAGTAAAGTTACTCAGGGCTAAAATCTTGCTGTTAATCAAATTTAGTCAAATTTCAGAGTGATAATTCTGATGTCAGGGTAACACTTCTGAGGCTCCACCTGGTGTTTGTCCACCCTCTGCTGCCTCCATGCAGAGCACAGATCTTTCCCTCTGTGTGCAGTTTGTACTGTGGACTTTTAAACACTTCTTCACAGTGAGGGTGATGGAGCAGTGGAACAGGCTGCCCAGGGAGGTTGTGGAGTCTCCTTCACCTTCATGTTTAAGACCTGCCTGGATGTATCCCTGTGTGACTTGGTCGGGGTGATCCTGCTGAGGTGGGGGGATTGGACTGGATGATCTTTCGAGGTCCCTTCCAATCCCTGATGATTCTGTGATTCTAAAACACTAAAAAAACCAGCGGAGCCCTGGAGAAGAACCACACTGTAGTGAACTCAGAGTCTCAGGTCATGGGTGAAGTATCTGAGTGCTCGTTTGATAATCCAGAATCCAGTGATGGAACTGAGCTTTTCGGGCTGAAATCTAGGAAATCTTTCACATGGTCAATGCAGCTAATTGGGCAAAACAGCAGAAGTCGTGTAATTTGTTAATAATTGATCATTTTTACAGCCTCACGCATAATTTAGCTGCTTTAGAGCCGATTCAATCCGACGGTAAAAGGGCTGGGGAAAAGAATTCCCGAGAATTTTGTATGCAGGACTTTATCTGCAGGAATGGTGTCAGAAGCTTTGCCGCCACTTGCTTCAGCAAAAGGCACTTGCCTGGGCTAGTTGTCTCGTGGTCTCTGCTGCTTTGGATGATGGTGTGGAGAGAGGTAAGGCGGGGCACTGCTGCGGAGCCGTGAGGAGGCTGCTGTAGAGCGGGAGGCTGGGGGAGAGAGGGAGCAGCTGTCCTCGTTACACCTGCCTGGGGTTTGCTCCACAGGCAGCAGCATGAGGAATCAGATCGACCTACTGGCCGCGGTCACGGTTCTGGGCGTCCTGGAACAAGGTAAGTGTCTGACACCAGGCGGTATTTACGAGAATCCGATAAAGTAGCTTCTTTTTATGGTCTCTGCATGGAAAGCCAAGGAGCTTGGCTTCTCATAACATCAACATCTCCAGCTCCTGCCTTTCCATGATGTTTGTGTGCTGGTGGCACCTCACAGAATCACAGAATATTAGAGGTTGGAAGGGACCTCAAAAGATTATCCAGTCCAACCCCTGGCTGACTTTATGACTTGGTCTAGGTGATCCTGCTGTGGCAGGGGGATTGGACAGGATGATCTTTCAAGGTCCCTTCCAGTACCTAAAGATTCTATGAGATGCTGGTGTGTGAGGGGTCTCTGGAGCGAGCGTTTGGTGTTTGGCTGCCGGCGGTGGAAGTGCTGTCCCTGACGAGGTTCATTAATTAATAGGGACTAAAATGATTCACAGACCTAGAAGGAAATGGAATTTCAGCTTTACTTGGAAACCTAAAACATTTTCAACAATCAAAGCTCTTTAAAAACGTTTTATATTATCACATGTTAACAGGTAGTTCATAACTTCGAGCATCTAGAAGCTGCCACAATAAAGGCTGCCTCTTGCGTGTAATTGTGGGTCCTCTCCTTTGGGCTTCAGGGGGACCAGGGGAGCAGGGGACAGGAGGTTCCCCCTGCGTGGGGTGCAGACAGAGCCCTCCTTGTACTACAATCGTGACATTTCTACGAGGGAGGGTTCGTTTGTGAGGTTTTTAACACTATTTATAGCTGAATGGATTCACTGTAGAGCTATCACACCTCCTGCCTTGCGTGTACGTGCATCTCTGAGCCGCCCCGTGTATTTTTAGCCATCAGATGATAAATCTCTTGCAGCAACCATGAGAATAAAGATTTCTGAATTACCAATAATTGTCCTCAAACCATTTGCAGACAACTTTCCACAGCTACAACGGGAAGGTGCTTCAGTCTTATGACTACAGGAGGGATGAGGGGAGGGTTCAGTGGGCAAAGGGAAGACACAAGGAAAACTTGGTGTTGAGTTATGGAAATATCGCTGAGCCCTTTCCATGGGGAAGCTGTTGGTAGCCCATCCTTGGGTAGCACTTGTGTCTCAAGTAGATTTGTTTTAGGAGAACTTGAGGTATTTTTTAAAGGTTGTAGCCTCAGGCTTTTTTCCTTCCTGCTGTGTAAACCATCTGTAGGCGTGGAGCCAGCAGATAAACAGCATCAGCGCCGTCTCACCTACCTTAGATCCGATAAAGTAGCTTCTTTTTATGGTCTCTGCATGGAAAGCCAAGGAGCTTGGCTTTTCATAACATCAGCATCTCCAGCTCCTGCCTTTCCATGACATTTGTGTGCTAGTGGCACCTCACAGAATCACATAACTTTAGGGACTGGAAGGGACCTTGAAAGATCATCCAGTCCAACCCCCCTGCCACAGCAGGATCCCCTAGACCAAGCTGTGCAGGAACACATCCAGGTGGATTTTAAACATCTCCAGAGAAGGAGACTCTGGACTCCTTCTCTGGGGCTGGGGGGATTTGTTTCCTGTTTCAATGACTTCAGAGGAATAAAATTCCTGCAGTGTCACTGCCTGCCCATCCCCACAGAGCTTGTTTGCCAGGCTGCTCTCACGTGGCAAAGACCAGCTCTAATAGGGTTTGATAAGTCTGTGGACATAATCAAATAGAGAATGAAGCTGATGCTTCCGCTGAAGAGCAAAGTACACGGAGAGCTCAGGCCCCGTGAGCTGTGTTGGAATCCACTCAGGTAATTGACCACAGTCTCCTTCTCTGGAGATGTTTAAAACCCACCTGGACATGTTCCTGTGCGACTTCATCTAGGTGATCCTGCTGTGGCAGGGTAATGGACTGGATGGTCTCTTGGGTCCCTTCCAACCCCTAACATCCTATGATCCTATGATCTTTCGAGGTCCTTTCCAATCCCTAATGTTCTGTGATCCACCACAAGCAGCTAGTTTGGAAGGTTCTGCAGGGTAGATCAAACTTTGTCCCTGAAAGTTCATGCTGAGAGGGCTTTTTGAAAGATCATCTAGTGAAAACACAATGTGGGGTGTTTTCAACACCTCATTTTAGGTACTTTGGGATGATGATGTCACATCCTCACCTTCACTCTTGCACCAGGTTTTGAGGACCCCATGCTGTCCCCCAAAAGGCTCTCACCACTCAGGTGGTGGGTGTGTAGGTACTACTCATCCCTCAGTGCAAGGGATTGTCCAGATATTTGCCCCTGCACACAAGGAGGATGTTAAGCTTAGAGGTGATGGAGAGGTTGGGCCTGTTGACACTTGCCGCGTCCATTGGCCGCAAGACCACTACGTTAGGACGGGTGCAGACAGCATGAAGCAGATTGAAGCCATTGCCCACAAGGTGCTGGTCTCCAGGGAGACCCTATCGTGGCCTTCGAGTACATAGAGGGATTTGCAAGAAACGTGGGGACAGACCTTCTAACAGGGTCTGCTTTGACAGGACAAGGGGTGATGGTTTTAAACTCAAAAAGGAGAAATTCAGACAAGGAAGACATTTTTCATACTGAAGGTGGTGAGCCCCTGGCCCAGGTTGCCCAGAGAGGGGGTAGAAACACCATTCCTGCAAACATTCCAGGTCAGGTCAGAGAGGACTCTGAGCAACCTGCTCTGGTTGGAGATGTTGCTGCTCACTGCAGGGGGTTGGACTGGATGAGCTTTGAAGGTCCCTTCCAACCCAAACCAGTTTGTGGTTACGTAGCTGACGGTTATCCCAGTACAACCCAACCCCAGTCTGAAGTATGAGTGTGAGACAATGGACTCTTTAATCTGACACCTGGACTATGAACCTAGACAGCATCTGCACTTTGCCTCTACTCTCTTGCCTGACTCCAAAGTGGGTAGGTCTTGGCTAATGAAACGCTGTTCATCATCCCTGTGCTCTTTTTCAGCCTACTTTGCGCTGCAGGTGATCTATGCCCGGCGGAAGTACAAGATCTCCCCTCCTGAGACATCAGGCCACCCCGAATTTGAGCGGATCTTCAGAGCTCAGTAAGGTTTTGACTATTTTTGTCATGACTCCATCTAGATATGAGTCTGGATGTGATTCCATCTAAATATGACTCCATCTAGATATGGCCAAAGATATGAGAGTCTGGATATGAGTTCTAGATATAACCCCATCTAGGTGTGACCCAAGACATGAGGGTCCAAATGTGAGTCTAGATATGACCCCATCTAGGTGTGACCCAAGTGTCACTGCCAAGGAAGACTGAAATTACCCTCCAGCCACCTTTTCCCTTGCTGCTGCTGCTTGACTTTGATTTGTCGTAATGTTTTGCCTGCAGAGCTCTGGGGTTCGGCTAGAGCCACTCTGTCCATCCACCATCATCCTCCTCCTGACACAGGGAGAGGCAGCCAAATCACAAATTAGTGGCTACATGGAGGAGGTGCTGGGCGTTAATTGCGTTAGCATCGTTAACATTAATGTTAATGTTGGCTCAAACTGTGAGTGGCTGCAGCAATATTCACAACCTCACGTGTGCTTGGTTTGTGCTGGTGAGTTGAAGCAAAGGGCCTTGCTGGCAGAACCAGCTACAAGGTTCTTCTGTGGAGTTTTTCACATTTTCAGAAATCCTTTCTATTTCGATTTATTTTATAATTTAATTGATTTCCTGTGTTTTACCACACTGGGACGGCACTCACGGGGCAGTGCTGAGGGTTCTGTGCTTTCTTCCTATGGAGCTGAACTGGGAGCGCTCCCAGATCTCTCTGGTCAGGGCTCCCTCCAGCACGTTCTGTAGAGAAGGTCTTTCTTCCTTGGGGGGGTGTTCCTTCCCCTCTCCTTTATTCTTTCCCCAGTGGGAAAGGCCACAAATGGAGAATTAACTTTATATATTAAAACATGAATTTTTAAAAAGGAGGAGGAAAGAGCATTTTATACTAGAATATTTTTATAATTGGTATTAAAAATGAACCTATGGTTGCATAACTGCTATAAAATAATATGTATAATTATCATAAAAGAGACATAATTTTATCTATTATAAATATATAAAGTATCACTGAACATTAGGGATTGGAAGGGACCTCGAAAGATCATCTAGTTCAATCCCCCTGCCACAGCAGGATCACCTAGACCAAGTCCATATAAATATATAATAAATATAGTAATA
>VXBP01001958.1:41941-236629 GCA_013400115.1 Rhinopomastus cyanomelas | reverse complement strand
TGATGATTAAAATAATATAGTATTAAAATAATATCATATGGTGATAAATAAAATATAATGTAAAGATAATATAATAATATAATATGATGATAAAAAGAATATACTTTATGTAAAGTATATAAATATAATTCTGTTTAATAATTATCATAAATTATAATTAATTAATTATTATTAAAGATATCGTATCCTTATATTATAAATATAATATACTGCAAACAATAATACAATAATATAGTAAAAGTAATGTATTTTAAGTAAAGTCTATTAAATCTAGTAATTGTTTTAATAAATATCATTTAATGATTATTTTCCCATGTGACTTGGTCTGGGTGGTCCTGCTGTGGCAGGGGAATTGGACTGGGTGATCTTTCGAGGTCCCTTCCCATCCCAAATGATTCCGTGATTCTATGATTATTTTAAACACATTGTATTAATTTAATAATAAAATTGCTACTCATTATTATTAATTATGTAATAAGAGGGGGTTTTTTTAGAGGAGGGGAACAACCACGTTGATTTATCACCTGTGGAAACCCGGTAGCCTCCCCTCGCGGAGGCTCAAACCGTGTCTGTAGTGCGAAGGCTCCCAGCCTGGCTTTGCTCGCCGCAGCCTGGCAACTGCGTGGCCAATGTGAGGGCTGAATCGCCTGGGGAGCAGTGAAGGGCAGGGGAACAGGAGCAGCAGAACAAGCGTGATCTGGGGCGCTGGCCCTCCGCCCCTGCCTGCGGAGAGTCTGTGTCTGTCTGTCGGGGGAAGAAAGAGGGGAGAAGCCACCCCCGGGGCGGATCTGATCCCCTGCGCTGGGAGAAGGCTCCTGCTCGCAGCTTGGCTTGTGTGACCCCCAGCCAAGGGGAAAAGACAGCTCCTTAAAGCAAGGAACCTCTTGCCTCAGGCAACTGGCCACAGGACCAGAGAGCTGTGCCTGAGGCTGCCAGGGAAGGGTTGGATGTTAGGAAGCCCTTCCTCATGGAAAGGGTGATCAGATGCTGGAATGGACTGCCCAGGGCAATGGAGGAGTCCCCAGCCCTGGGGGTGTTGGAAGGACAGCTTGGCTGTGGCCCTCAGTGCCCTGGTCTGGCTGACTGTGGTGGTGTCAGGTCCTGGGCTCAGCTGGATGAGCTCAGAGGGCTTCTCCAGCCTCAGTGATTCTGTGATTCTGTGGGGCTGAGGAGAGAGCCTGTGGAGGCTCCAGCGAAGAAAAATCTTCACCTCAGCCATGGTTGACACATGGGGATGTGGTTTTAACACTCTTCTCTGGATCTTGCCAGGGCAAACTGCTCAGAGTACTTCCCCATCTTCATCTCGCTCCTCTGGGTTGCTGGAATCTTCTTCCATCAAGGTAAGGGGGATGGGAGGGGATCTCCAAACCACATGCAACCAGAAAACCCCCAATTTAAACCCCACTGTGACTCAGGGACATCCCCTCTGTACTGGTGAGGCTGCTATTTGGGGAAAGCAAAGTTCCTCTTTGGCTGGATGAGCTATGGAGCTCCTTATGAGGAGAGGCTGAGGGACTTGGGGCTTTTTAGTCTGGAGAAGACTTAGGGGAGATTTGATCAATGTTTATAAGTACCTGAAGGCTAGCCAGGAGAGGGGGGACAGGCTCTTTTCACTTACTCCCTGTGATAGGACAAGGAGCAATGGCTGTAAGTTGCAGCAGAGGAGGTTCTGCCTCAACACAAGGGGGAACTTCTTTGCTGTGAGGGTCACGGAGCACTGGAACAGACTCCCCAGGGAGGTCGTGGAGTCTCCTTCTCTGGGGACATTCAAGGCCCGCCTGGATGCGTTCCTCTGTGATCTGTGTTAGGTAGTTTTGTCCTGCTCTGGCAGGGGGGTTGGACTTGATGATCTCTTGGGTCCCTTCCAACCCCTAACATCCTATGATCCTATGGGGTGCTCTGCCTGGAAGCAGCCGAGCCAGTCTCCTGCCCAGAGAAGAGATGTGGTGGCACTGGCAACCCTTGGTTACTCACCAGAGCCTGGCTGGTGCCCTACACTGCTTTTCTCACATAGGCTGGTGGTGTCAGGGCAGCAGGGAGCTGAAGCAGAGCTGCAACCCCATACCCAGAGCACTGTGTCAGAGTGAGAAACCATCACGCATACAGTCACCTGCCATCCACCCCACAGCAGTGGGTTCAGAGGATACGAAGAAAGACCAAACCCAAGTCCCAGGGCAACTTTGAGGGGTAGAGAAGTTCATCCCATATAAAAAGGAAAAGAAGGAAACCCATTTAAACTCTTGCAGTGTTTGAAATTCCCAAATTCCCTCTGGTTCTCATGGCTGTGCCCCATTGCAGAGGGAGGTGCGAATGGGGGTGACAGAGCTGGGCTGCAGATCCAGCACCCGATAACCCTGGCTCCACCAGGACTAGGCTCTCTTCTGTCCCACAGGTGTGGCTGCAGTGTGTGGGCTGCTCTACCTCTACACCCGCCTCAAGTACTTCCAGGGCTACACCACGGCTGTGCAAGGACGGTTAGTACCCGACGGGGTGTGTGGGCACCCCTAGCCCACCCAGGGGATGCAGGATGCAGCCCCTGGGCCACCCCACTGCCTCCCTAGCTCTGTCCCAAAGGAGGGTGGAGGATGCCAGGCCCCTAGCAGCATGTTTCAGGTCTGGGGTCAGCAGGGGGTGTCTGATGGTGTTTTCTGCCTGCACAGGTTGGGGCCTCTGTATGCCAGTGCCCGGCTGCTCTGGCTCCTGATAGGGCTGGCGGTGGCCGGGCTCCTGGCACACTTTGTGCTGTCCTGCTCCTCTGCATGGATGGAAGCCCTGGCACGGCCCCTCCAGCTGCTCAGCACCTGGTAACTGGGTGGTTGAAACTCTCCCCAAAGCCCCTCCTTTTTGTTGGTGCAAGGGAAGGAGGCACTTGGCACCGTCAGCAAGACAAGTATCCCCCCGGAAGGGAGGCAGCGCCTAGCACCCCTCTGCTCATGAAGCTCCACTCTTCAGCTATGATTTCCCTTCAGAAAGCAAATGCTGCCCAGCCTGCCCATGGGCTTCCCTGGCAGGGTCTGGGTACCGTCTTCTCTAAACCCTCTAATGCCTCTGGCTCTGCCTTGTGGAGCTGAAAGTGAATGAACCAGATGCTGCCATCACCCCTCCCTGCTGCTGCAGTGACCTGTGCTGAAGGGTCACCTATACAAACAATAAACTCCTCTTCCCAGCAGAAATCACCTCCAGCTGTCAAAGGGGACTGGGCACTGGGTGTGAGCAAAGCCCAGGGTCAGGGCATGGGGTTGCTCAGGGAAGGCTGTTGCAGTTAACCCAAAGGATGGGTGAAAGTCTGTAAAACCAGCTCCAAATGTAGTGAGAAAAGCCTGACTCTACAGCAAACACAACTGCCTGTGCTTCGTGTTCGCCCGAGTCTTGGCCCCGACCTCACTGCTGGCAGCAGTCTCCCGTGAGACCGCTCTAAGTGCTTTCCCCAGCATGAGCAGCACTTCGACTGGTGGGTCCTGGTGAGCGCAGAGGACTGGCTCCGCTCTGGTTGTCGATTTGCAGCTGGTCCCCAGCCCTAGGGACACCCACGGGTTCTGAGGAGAGAGGAACAGGGGTGGGGACAGGCAGAGCGAGTCCCCCCCCGCCACAAGCGACGCCACTGCGGCAGCAAAGGTTGAAATCCAGCTTTTATTACAGTGCACGTTATTTTCATGGATTTATAGAGATGTACTTGAAAAAACCCCAATGTATCCCATAATAAAAAATACAGCACATCAAAGTAGTGTAATGCATTCCAGTGTATAGCTGAAGAGACAGCGGGATCGACGCTAATCCCTACTAGTTCTGAACTGGGCTCCTTCGGCTTCTCTTTTCGCTTCTTTAATTTCTCCTCCTCCCCCCCCAGAAGAAAAGATTCACATCAGTCAGTAATGGAAATAGTTATTCAAAACAGATGGGTTCTGCACTCAATCTCAAGGCATGAAGACACTGGAGACTTCATCGTTGAGTGGAGGGGCTGCGTTTGATGCTGGCAGGCACAGTGTGGTGTCGTTTCTTTTGTTTTATTTTCTTCCATTTTATTTTATTCCATTGTTTTTTTAATTAGTTTTTGTTTTCCCTGCCATACTCACAGCTCCAACCCCTTCAGATTCATTCCTCCTCTGCTGAAGGAGGGTCAGTCTTCACTCTCACTTAATCCTCAGCCGTGGCCAGGACTGTTGCAGACCTCAGTCCCCGGCCGTCTTCATCGCAGCGGGGTCAGCTGGCAGGACGCCACGTGTCCAAACCCCTGCTCCGTCCTCAAAAGAGCCAGAGGTTGCCCTGTCCTGGGCTGAAGGTGCTCTTCATCCGTCCCGCCGGCTAACGCCCATCCTGGCCCCACGCTGTCCCGCGCTGCTGTGGCCGGAGCAGCAAAGCCAGCCCTCTGCTTGGGATACGGGGTTTTGCGTTCTGCTCGTCCTCTGGAGAAGGCGACGTCCCGGCCCCGCGGCACTGGCTGGGAGCGGCACTGCCAGGCTGGCAGCCGGGCTGTCCCCGCTGTCCTTGTGCCCGGCGAGACGCCGCGGGAGGAGGGAGCGGGAGGGGAAGGAGCAGGACTGGGATCCCGGCGTGTGCCCACGCTTCCTCACGGCGATTCACTCCGCCTTTTTGATAAAGATCTGAAAAGGGGGAAGGATGGGGTCAGCGCAGAGCAGGGGGAGCCCCAGGCTGAGCCCCCGTGCCCAGGCAGCCCAGCTTACCTCGCTCAGGATGATCCACACCGGGGAGTCAGTCTGGATGGACAGTCTGATGGCCTCCAGTGGCCCGAAGGAAGGGTCCACCTCGCCCTCTGCAACACCCTTGGAGAAGGAGCCTGGAAGGGAGAGCAGAGCATTATCCTGGGAAAGGATAATCACAGAATCTCTGTCTGGATGAGACCTTCAGGATCATCACAGCCAACCCTTAACCCAGCACTGGCCATGTCCTTCAGCACATTGTCTATGTGTCCTTAAACACCTCCAGGGATGGGGACTCCACCACCACCCTGGGCAGCCTGCTCCAATGAGGGAATTCTTCCCAAAGAAGACTTGTCCCCTGGCAAACAGCCCCGAGGGAGGGGACACTGAGCAGCCACAGCTGCCCACAGCTCCCCAGCATCAGAGCGAACCGCTGCGTTAGGGGAACAAACGACCGAGCTGCACAAAAGGAAGAGGGGCTGCGTGGCTGCACATCGGGGCTCTGCAAGGCTGGGCAGCGTGGCCTGATGGCAGCACCGTCCTGCGAGGGATCGGCCACAAGGCTTCCAGCCACGGCTCTGGCGAGGTGTCAGCCTGTTGCTATGTCCTGGTTTTGGGTGTGATTCATTTTTATGGAACAGGCAACAGGGAGAAACCAGACAGCCTGCAGAGGAAGCCTAAAAAGGCAAAAAGCTTCAGGAGCCAGGGAATTTCTCTTTTATTTGTCTATTTAAAAGAAAAACCTCCCCAAAAAGATACCGAGGCCGTGGAGGAAGAACAGGAACCTGCCTGCACTGGAGGTTTTAACACGAGGTTAGGGAGGCAAATGAATAATTCAAATAATTTCAGAGCATTTTCACAATACATATAATTTATTTAAAATACAATTTCTGTGGTTTCACCCCACTGTACCTATCTGGATGTAGCCATCCGATGTCCTGCGGTACTTGACGACTGCGCCTTGTCCCTCCTGCAAGGCTTCCTTATCGGACTGCAGGCTCTGCAGGAGGAGAGGAGCTTTGTGCACCCAACAGCTGAAGCAGCAGCCCTCACCCCCAGAGCTGCCATCACCAGCAGCCCCTGGC
The DNA here is from genome assembly GCA_013400115.1 of Rhinopomastus cyanomelas. Taxonomy (NCBI): domain Eukaryota; kingdom Metazoa; phylum Chordata; class Aves; order Bucerotiformes; family Rhinopomastidae; genus Rhinopomastus; species Rhinopomastus cyanomelas. Next base: position 230,886 of record VXBP01001958.1, on the reverse strand, counting down.
ATCTCATTCCCACCCTGCCTGGCACCTCGAGCTGCCTGCCCCAAGTCAAGAGGACGTTTGCTGTCCTCATGCTGCTGCTTCCACTGCAACATCCTGCATCACAGAATCATAGGGTTGGAAGGAACCTCCACAGGTCATCTAGTCCAAGCTCCCTACAACAAGCAGGGGTATCTCTAACTAGAACAGGTTGCCCAGAGTGCCATCCAGCCTGACCTTGAATGGCTCCAGGGATGGGGCCTCCACCAGCTCTCCAGGCAGTCTGTTCCAGGGATCCCCCACCCTCAGATTCAAGAACTTTTTCCTGATGTCCAGTGCAAATCTCCCCTTTTCCAGCTTCAAACCATGACCCTTCATCCTATCATTCCCTGTCTTTGTGAACAGGTCTTCCCCAGCCTTGTGACAGCCCCTTTTCAAGGAACTAGAAGGTTGCTGGCTTTGTCCCCTCCTCTGCAGCCATCGTACCCTGTGAGCATCCCCTCTGCAGCAGCCACTGCTCAGAGCATCATCCCCACTCCTGAGGTGGTACCACTCCGTGTGAGACCCCCTCCGGGTCCCTGCCAGCACCTCTCCAAGGCACTTGAGTCTCATAAAGATTTCTCCTGACAGTGTTAAGCAGTTCTCTCCTCTCAAACCTCTTTGCTTCCCACTCCACCCCCAGCTCAATTCTCAGTCAAACACTCACGTCAAATGGCAGAACCTCCACAGTTGTGTTGAAGAGTTTGTCCTCTGGGTGCTCGATGTTCCCGCTGCGGAAGAAGAACCTGTGACACAGACCGAAGCCATGAGAATTATAGAATCATAGAAGGTACTGGGCTGGAAGGGACCTCTACAGGCCATCTAATGCAACCCCCCTACAACAAGCAGGGACATCCCTACACCAGACTGCCCAGAGCCCCTTCAAGCTGTCCAGAGTCCCATGAAGCTTGACCTTGAATGTCTCCAGGGACGGTGCCTCCATCGCCTCTCTAGGTAGCCTGTGAGGTAGAACATGATGGCTGCCACCTCAGCTGAACCATCAAACAGCTCAACCTAAGAAGCACCATCCTGAAAAGCCCACAGATGTGGTTTGGAAGGAGAACTTCTGCACCAGATGAGCTAAATCATGAATTGCTCCCTGGTGCAGGAAAGCAAAGGGCTCCAGCAAACCCAGACCCCAGGTCACGTTATCTTCCCCCTGGAAAATCCAGGCCTTGGAACAGGCTGCCCAGGGAAGGGCTCAAGTCACCACCCCTGGAGGTGTTTAAAGATCATTCAGATGTGAGGCTTGAAGAGCTGGTCTAGTGGTGAACTTGGTAGAGTTGGGTTATTGGTTGGACTCAATGATCTCAAGGGTCTTTTCCAACCTGAAAAGCATCACTCCCTCCTGGGCAGCCAAGCAGGAGAAGGGCAAGAAATTCAACATCACAGAATCACAGAACATTAGGGATTGGAAGGGACCTCCAGAGATCACCTAGTCCAATCCCCCTGCCAGAGCAAGATCACCTAGATCAAGTCACACAGGAACATGTCCAGGTGGGGAACCAGAAGAGAAGGAAAGTGTCTCCACATGCTCCAGGCTGCCCTTCTAGACCCACCCACCTCCAGTTCCTCCACACCAGCCCCCGCCCCAAGCACTGGCCTTTCGATGCGGAGCGGTTTGAAGAATCTGAATCTGATGAAGTCCCCAGCAGTGGGGGTGAAGGCCCAGAAGAAGTCCTCCCGCAAGTAAGCCTTCTCCAGGGTGAAGTGCTGGTAGGTTTTCAGGCTGGTGCTCACCTCCGCTGGAGGGTTGACGTGCTCTTTCCGCAGAGCCTGCTTCCCAAAGTCCTTGTCCTTGGTGGATGAAAAGTGAAAGGACGGGGAAGGGTCATGAGCTGCTCTTGCCCAGGAACAACAGGGGTCCCAGCAGCAGGGCTCCACAAATGAAAAGCTCTTGATTTGCACAGCACAGCAGGGTGAAGAAGTGATCTCAGAAAGCACCAGCGCTCTCCAAAGACCTTTCCATTGCCCAAGTGTCCCCACACACCTCCCCCCACCCCACACAGTCTCTTGAAGCTCCTACACCTACCCCTTGCCTCCACTCCACACAGTCTCTTGAAGCTCCTACACCTACCCCTTGCCTCCACCCCACACAGTCTCTTGAAGCTCCTACACCTACCCCTTGCCTCCACCCCATACACTCTCTTGAAGCTCCTACACCTACCCCTTGCCTCCACCCCACACAGTCTCTTGAAGCTCCCACACAGCAGACTCCAGTCCACCTATCAGCAAAAACCAGGAACAAGCAGCAGGGTGGGAAGGAAGTCAGACCAGCTCAGGAGTCATCTCTCCAAAGTTCTTCAGTAGATGCTTCAAAATCACTTGCCCAGGCCATGGTGTGGCACTCAGGATGGGTGGCTAGGACCAGTACCAAGGCTTAAAATCTTGTGGTCACCCTTGGTAGCTGTCAGTGCTATCTGGAGATGCAGGAGCCACAGGAGCTCATGGTAATCCAGCCCAAAACAAAAGCACAGCGCAGAAACCCAGCTGCCACCGAGCCACCAGTCGCTGTCACTGATGTCCCTACCCCACAAGCAGCCAGATCCCAGGCCCTGCAGAAAGCCCCTCTGCAGCAGGCACCCACCTTCAGCTTCTGTATCTTCCCTGCCAAGGAGGAGTGGGTTCCCACATGCTGGAAGAGCGACGGCTTGAAGCGGATCCTCAGGTTTGCCTTCTGCCTGTCGCAGTGTTTCTGGAACCACAGAACATCAGGGATTGGAAGGGACCTCAAAAGATCATCTGTGAGATGACCCCACATGCCCCACGCTTACCCCTCTGCAGTGGGCACGAGGAGAGGTGACATCCCTGCCTCTCTGTATCTGAGCCTTTGTGTTATCTGGGCTTTAACAGGACCAGAGAACTTTTGACCCCACTCCAGAGGAGCCTGGCTCTGACTTGCCACCGCTCACCCACCAGGTTCTGGCAGGCCCAGGGTGAGGTGCCAAACGTCTCCTTGCCAAGCACAGCTTAGAGCAAATCTCCGAGCTGCCAGGTGAGGACACACAGAGCATTGCACTTCTTTTGTTCTGGGATCACTGGGAAAGCCTTTCTCCTACAACGTGGACCTTGAGATCACCTGAAGGTGCAGCAGGTCCTGGGACAGTTCTTGGCCAACCACATCCTGGGCTGCATTGTGGCCAGCAGATCAAGAGAGGTGATTCTGCCCTTCTACTCTGCCCAGGTGAGACCTGTGTCGAGCCCTGGAGCCCCCAACCCATGAAGGATGAGGACCTGATCGAGTGAGTCCAGAAGAGGCCACAAAATTGCTCAGAGGACTGGAGCCCCTCTGCTCTGGGGACAGGCTGAGGGAGTTGGGGTTGTTTGGGCTGAAGAGAAGACTCCAGGGCAACCTTACAGCGACCTTCCAGTCCCTGAAGAGGGATATCAGAAGGCTGGGGAAGACTGCTCACAAGAGCAGGGAACAACAGGATGAAAGGTCATGGTTTGAAACTGGAAAAGGGGAGATTTAGGTTAAACATCAAGAAAAAGTTCTCTAATCTGAGGGTGGTGGATCCCTGGAACAGGCTGCCCAGAGAGCTGGTGGAGGCCCCATCCCTGGAGCCGTTCAAGGTCAGGCTGGCTGGGGCTCTGGGCAGTCTGGTCTGGTGAGTGATGGCCCTGCCTGTTGTTGGGGGCTTGGACTAGACGACCTGTGGAGGTCCCTTCCAACCCAATACACTCCATGATTCTATGACTCTACAATTCCAAGCCCAGGAGCAGGATCTCTTCGGACAGCAGAGTTTGCAGGTTGTGGCCAGGTGGGGTTAGGCCACTGTAGGGCTCGTGCCACTGTCAGGGTGGTTTGGCTGTTTCACACCCCTCTCACCACATAAATAACCTTGAAGCTGCCAGCCAGTTGTTTCCCTTGGGGTGGAGAGAGGGAGATGATGGAGAGAGAACAAACAACGATGGGGGAAAACCCTGGGAGTGGGGAGACAAGAGCTGACAATTTACAAATCATTCATTTCTCTCAGCCTGGGGAAGCAGGACAAAACCAGAGGATCAGAAACTGGAGGAAGGGGGTTGGGTGTTTTCCAGCTTCTGCTTTGTCTGAGTCTGCTTTACAGCCTCTCACCCGAGAGAAAGCCCAGCAGAAATTCCACCACCGGGTGTTGTGTCACCTGGCACCAGGCAGGGAAAACCAGCCTCGATGGGTCCCTGCCATGGGCTGTCTACACTGGGAGCTGGGACATTCCAGCCATGACCCCTGCAAGCTGCAGAGGAGATAATCCTCTAATCCAGCTCCTGTTACATTAGAAAATTAAAACTAGCCAGGCTAATGGGAGACGCTGCCGGCAACCCCAGACGCAGTCCCATCAGCTCTGGTCTCACTATGGATCACAGAATCACAGAACGGGTTGGGAAGGACCTTAAAGATCATCCACTGCCAACCCCTTGCCGTGGGCAGCAACACCTCTTACCAGACCAGGATGCCCAGAGCCCCATCCAACCTGGCCTTGAACACTTCCAGCGATGGAGCAGCCACAACCTCCCTGGGCAACCTGTTCCATGGCCTCAGCACCTTCAGTGTAAAGAGTGTCCTCCCAACATCAAAACCTACCCTCCTCGAGCTTGAAATCACTTCCCCTCATCCCATCACTCTCGTAAAAAGCCCTTCCCCAGCTTTCTTGTGCAAGGGGTAGAAGAGGAGGGAAGGGAATGGAGGGAGACACAGCATCTCCTGATTCCTCTTTCCCCCTCTGCTACAGAAGCGTTTGCTGAAAGCAGTCGTCTCCGCAGAGCCGGGACGGGGGACGGCTCCGCTGGCGGTAGGAAGGTCACTCTTCCACACAGCTCTACCCCAGCTAAAGCTAAAATTGGTCCAACAGCAAAGAGCAGGACACATCCAGAGCGGGCAAAAGCCCTTCCTGAAAGAAAGCTCAGGTCAAACAAACGTTCAATCAAAGACGACGAATCCTCCCCGCTGCCGACGCGATTCGGCATGGGGGGCTTTGCTGGGAAAGCCGTGTTTGAAGGGCGCTGCGGGGGCTCCTCGTGCAGAGAGGGGCCAGCGAGCGACAGGGAAAGTAGGTTCATTTTTAAAATGGCAATAAGAGGGTTGTGGTTTCCCCTGGGAAAACCTCAGCTCCATCAGGTAGGGGGTGAGTGAAGACGAGCTAAGGAAGTGGTGATGCTGTGCAGCAGGGTCTGTATTTGATGCTCAAGCTGAAGACCTTGAAGGAATGGGCACAGATGGCCGCGCTGGCTCCAGCTCCATCCCAGTATCCCACCACTCTGCCTTGACCCACGGCCATGAGGATCCTGAGGGCTGCTGGATGGACCTGCTCTGTCACATCTGAGCACATGGTCTGAACTGCCAGGAGGACACAACAGGTGTCACTTGAGACTGATGGTGGGAGACTGGAGACAACGTCACAGCTTCTGCCAGGGGTCCGACTACATCTGTGCCCTTGCCCCAGTTCTGCAGAGCCTGGAGGATGCCCTGTCCCCCAACAACATATAAATCCAGGGTGTATCCCCACAGTCACCACTGGCTCTAGCATGTCACCAGAAAGCAGTCGTGGCCATGAGGTCTGTCCTACGAGCCTGGTTCCAAGCTCCGCACGGGGACTCGGCTGCTCATTCTCTGCCGGGGGAAGAGGGCGACGGAGCGTTTGGGTAAACACAGCATGTTCAGAGAGAAGACCGGAGAGGATCTGGCCGTGAGCTGGGAGTTGCTGTCACACACACTCCTCCTCCACCCTTCCCACTCGCTTTAGCCCCTCGCTGGGAGCTCAAACGCAGCCTCCGCAGGGCACAGGGGCTTCTGGGCTGCCATCTGCAAAGCTTCGCAGCCATGCGAACGAGATGGCAGCTCAGAAATGGAGCTAAATTCACCTCTCTGCACCCTCGTGGAAAACCCAGGGAGAGCTCTGAGCGTTCTGGCTGCACTGTGACAGACGCCGCCGAGCGAGCTCACTCCTGGGTCAGCCGGGGTGAGCTCTCTGGGCAGCCCGCACGCGCTCCAGGCGGGTATGGCACACGAGTCCCGAGCCAACGGGTCATTCTGGGGTTACAGTCAGCAAGTGGGGGATGGCTCCGGGGAAAGAAGCACAGAAGAATGGGGAACAGCTACCCTCCTTGAGGACTGGAGGAGGAATGCCCTGGTAGTGCTCAGATGCAGAAATAATGCCTTTGCTGGCAGCTGCAGAACACAAAAGCCTCAACAAGCAGGTCTTTGCTTACACAATCCACAAGGACACCCCGTGCCGCTCTCCACGGGGACAGCAGGGTTTGGTGCAAAGCCCGTTAGCACCAGAACTCACCCAAAAGATCCTCTCGAGACAGACCACATGGACGTGGAGGTGCTGCAGAAGGGGCAGAGAAGGGCAGCTGGGCTGATGAGGGATCTGGAGAACAGGGCTGATGAGGAGAGGCTGAGCTGTTCAGCCTGGAGGAGGCTGAGGGGAGACCTCACTGCTCCCTACAACTGCCTGAAGGGAGGCTGTAGTGAGGTGGGGGCTGGCCTCTCCTCCCTAGACACTAGTGATAGGACCAGAGGAAATGAGGTCAGGCTGTGTTTGAGGGGGGTCAGGTTGTGCCAGGGGAGGTTCAGGCTGGATCTTGTAAAACACTTCTTCCCAGAAAGAGTGGGGAGGCCTTGGAACAGGCTGTGCAAGGAAGAGGTGGAGGCACCCTTCCTGGAGGGGTTCGGCAAACAGGCAGACAGGGTATTTCAGGAGATGGTTTAGTGGTTGGAGGTTGTAGGGTGGACAGTTGGACTTGATGAGCTCGAAGTGTTTTCCAGCCTTGATGATGACGATGACACACACCAGAAAGCTTCAACAGAGGGTGATTACGTACCGCATCCTTCTCAGGGTTGCAAACTTTCACCCAAAGGATGTGATCCAGCAGCCAGTCAATGGGTTTGTCCTTATAGAACATGAGGATGAACTCCACGATCAAGCTCAGATCCAGAGACTTGAACATTTTTCCTGCAGCACAAGGAGAAAGAGAGAGAGCAGCTGTGGCATGAAACAGTCAAGAACCAGAGCTGGGAAGAAAAACACCCGGGAGACTGGGCTGTGGAGGTAGGATGTGTCCATGTCCAGAGCACACAGCTCTGCTCTCTGCACCAGAGCTGCTGGCACTGCTAACTCAGCTCTGGATTTAAGACTCATCACAGAATTCGGAAGCATTAACACCTCACAGGTCACGACAGCATCAAAAGGTGGGAAACTCTTTCCTTCAGAAGGGATGAAAAACACCCACCCAGCTGCAGGAGAGACCATTTCCTGCCCTGTCAAACCAGTATCCAAAACAACAGACCGAGCTGCTACCAGAACCATGCACTGCCATTCCCAACATAGTTCTGTGCTGATGCAAACTTCCTCCTGCACGCTCTTTGGCCACTCCAAATCCCATCCCGTCTGAAAGCTACTGGCCCCATCCAAGCTGTTTGGCTGTCGGCTGGGCCGTTGACCAGGGCTATTTTTGTTAAAAGTGACTATGAGCAGCAGTGCTGGCTGCTGGGACCTTTCTCCCCTGTGCAGACACAAGGGTCACTGCAAAGAGATGGAGGGATCAAGTCCAACTGTTTTCACCGTCTTGTGGGGACAGCTTGTTGGACCAAGAGCACAAGTGCTGGTGGGCCTGGGGTGAGCGGGTAAGGACGTTACCAATGAACCCCAGCTGAGAGAACTCCAGGATCATCCACTCCTCGGAGGGCTGCTGCAAGGCAAAGTTCTTCATCGTGCTGAGATAGTTTGGTTTGGCCACAATATCATCCTCCAGCTGCAAGAGGAAAGGACATTCAGTGCCAGTGACCCATCCAGGTCCCAGTTAAGAGCCTCCCGTGCAGAGCAATCACACTGGAGACTGCAGGAAAGCTTTGGCACAGACCTACTTCCTTTTGGAAGATGCTCCAAGCAGATTTTTCCCATCCCATCTAACAGGTAAATGAAACAAGGATTCCTACCTTCCTGAGGTGACAATTCTCCAAGTTTAAAGCATCTTAGAAACCTACATTTCGTCCCTGTCTGGTGAAAACCCGCTCCCACTCTGCTGCACCACACACCTGGATGTGATCTTTGCCCTCTCTCAGCTGGGTATGAGCCATGGTGAACCCACAGAACCCCCAGCTCCCCTCCAGCAGCAGCAGCAAACCCACCTGCACGTAATAGATGCCCTTGGACTGGGCATACATCATTAAAAAGCAGTAGTCGAGGTTCTGCTTCGTCCTCCACCTGCAAGAGACCAACACAATGGGATCACCGATCTCTCTTGGGATACTGGGCTGCTGGGAAGAGCCAGCTGAGCCTGGGGTTAAGCTGGGAAGGTGACATCACTCTTGGAGGAGATGGCAAACGGCCTCCAACTAAGGGTTGCTGGAAAACCCAGGGATTTTACAAAAGGCACTTTTGGGTTAAAATGACCTCCTCGCTGGGAGATAGAAACCCCACAGGGTAAGACCAGCCCTGCAAGGCTGGTGCCAGTCAATACCACCCCCACAACACATCCCTCCAGCTCCTGGCCCTGCAGAGGGAGACACACGGGGAGAGAAGCTGCAGTTGGTTAACCCAGGGCTTGCCTGGTTTTCAGCTCATTGATTCTCACCTGACTCTTTCCTTGGGGTCCCCAAAGGATTCCCGCAGGTGGGAGAAATCCGGATAGAAATGTGGAGACGGGGAAATTACCTCCAGGAGACCTGAGTGAATTTCCTTTGGGAATCTGAGGGAGAAAAGCAGCAGTAAACACATCCCTCCACATCTGACACACCAGTTCCCAAGCACCAAGCTGCAGAACCAGACCGAACACACAGCTGCTGAGATGAACTTTCCCCAGCAGTGACTGCACCTCCAGCCCTCAGCAGAGGCACCAGTGGGGACTGCTGCGGCGTTTTAGAGCTGCTTTCTCAAGGTCTCCAAGAGTTCCACGGCTGCCTGCTCCCTGCCAGCATCCCTCCTCCCTGCCTCACACACACACACACAGGTCAGCATTAAAGATCAGCCAGGAGGCCCACGGGCTCTCCACAGACCTGCAGACTGGGGCACCAGAGAGAGGACTCGCTGGCAGTCCCAGCACTTAAGAGATTTTCCAAATGCATCAGTAATTAAAAGCCATTTTGCAGAGATTCTGCTTTGCACTGCTGGCAAGTCACTCAAACCATTGTCCTGTAGTCAGGATGGCCAGGGGGAGTTCTACCTAGCTCCCCTGGAGTGATAAAACCAGCAGCTCTTCGCCCTTAAAATGTGGTCAAGAAGCCTTTTTAAGAGCCAAACTCAGAGAAAAACATCACTCAGCTGAAAAAATAGGTACCTACAACAGCCTTGCTAGCAACACCCAGAGATGCTCTAGCTGGGAGAGAGAAGGGGGACACCCTGTGGTTTTCTGCTGCCTTTGGTGCAAGAACACTCAGTGCAAGGCTGGTTCCCTTTGCTCGTGCAGAGCCTGGAGGGTGGGAGATGGGGCAGAGGGAGATGAAGCAATGAGGCTGCCAACAACTCCTCCTCACTTATTTCTCCTGTTCCTAATTCCCTGCTTGGGACTGGCAAGATCCTCACTAACATCCTTCAGTCTTGCTCGGGCAGCAGCAGAACAGCTGCTCAGCGCGCTGTCAGAACCCCTAGGGGTTTGTCTCTCCCGTGGTAGGAGCTCAGCCTGCCCTGGCCCCACCTCAGTTCAACTGGGAATCAGGGTCCTGGAGAGGTGGGGGGTGGAGAGAAATGACATCATTAAGTCAATGAAAGTTTCAAAGCTTCTACGCCAGTAATTTCATCAGCATCCATCGGACAATCAGCCCATTATCCGCGATCAGCGCGTCCCCCCGCCAGCAGGCAGCAGGAGGGGAGCTCTGCCAGCTCCCGCACGGCAAGATGGAGGGTTCCGGCTGAGCAACTCTGCAAGTGTCGGGGAGCACAGCCCTCCCTGCACGCCCCAGCCCCAACCCCAACCCCATCGCCGCCTCGGCGATGCGAGGTGCTGCCCTTTCGCATCCCCTTCTCGCGGCCGCTGCTGTCCTTTGGGAACAGGCAGCCGTGGAGCCGGATGGGAGCCTCTTCTCTCCCCACCTCTTCCTTGTGCCCGTGATGCTGTTAAACGCCTGAACCGGCTCACAGTTAATAATCCATCACCAGCTTCAGACGAGGCTGCGGGAGCCACTAGGACCCCGGGACATAAATAGCAGCAAGTGTGAGAGACAAGTGTAACTGGAGCCTCGAACAAAGGGAAAACAAACCGGCTACAGCGGGGAGAAAAACGGATCGTGGATCAAAGCACAGAGACACTCGGATGTGCTCGGGTGTGTTTAACACCCTGCCCAGTCGCTCGGAACCACCAGAGCAGGCAGAGGGCTGCGCTGGAGGCAGAAACCATTGCCAGGATGGCTGGAAATCTAAATAACCTGAACAGTCTACATAATCTAAATAAACTACTAAATCTATATGATCTACATCATCCAAATAATCTAAATAAATCATCTAAATAACCTAAATAATCCAAATAATCCCAGAAACCTTATTATTTTAAATCATCTAAATAACCTAAATAATTTAAATAAGCTAAACAACCTAATAATCCAAACAATCAATAGAATTTAAATTATTTCAATTATTTCAATAATCCAAATATTCATGGTATTATTGTCTGGAAAAGACCTCTGTGATCATCAAGTCGAGTCTATAAATAATCCAAATAATCTGAACAACTATATTTATTTAAATAATCTAAATAATTTAAGTAATCTACACAATCCAAATATTCTAAATAATCTAAATAATCCAAATAATCACAGAATCACAGAATTACTGAGGCTGGGAAAGACTCCTGAGAGCATCAGGTCTAGTCTGTAATCTAAATAATCCAAGTAACAGAAATAATCTAAATAATATAAGTAATCCAAATACTCTAAATAATCCACACAATCTAAATATTCTAAATCATTTAAATAATCCAAATCATCACAGAATCACAGAAACACTAAGGCTGGGAAAGACATCTGAAGTCATCAAGTCCAGACTATGATCGAAATAATCCAAAGGGTCTCTTGAGCTTGGAGGAGACTGAGGGGTGACCTCATTAATGTCTATAAGTATGTGAGGGGAGGGTGTCAGGAGGATGGAGCCAGGCTCTGCTCAGTGTCATCTGGTGATAGGACAAGGGGCAATGGGTGTAAGCTGGAACAGAGGAGGTTCCACATAAATATCAGAAGGAACTTCTTCTTCGAAGTGAGGGTGATGGAGCACTGGAAGGAGCTGCCCAGGGGGATTGTGGAGTCTCCCTCTCTGGAGACATTTAAAACCCGCCTGGGTATGTTCCTGCGTGACCTGGTCTAGGTGATCCTGCTGTGGCAGGGGGATTGGACTGGATGATCTCTCGAGGTCCCTTCTGATCCCTAATGATTCTATGATTCTATGATCTAAATAATCCAAATGATCTAAATAATCCATATAAGCTAAATAATCGGCACAATCTAAATAATTTAAATACTCCAAATGATCTAAATAATCCAGACAATCCCCCTTCCTTCTCACAGCACCACAGGACGGAAAGCGCAAAGGGCAGTGGCCAGTGCGGAGCACAGAGCAGCCTGCTGGAAGCTCCGCCTGGGATGCATTTGAGAAGGAGCCCAGAGTGGAAGTGGCAACAGCAGAGGCAGCCCAGAGCTGAAGAACAGGAAAAACACAGAAAAATCCCAGCCAAGAGAAAAGCAAAGCCCCACAGAAGGGGAGCGGGGCAGCGAGTGTTTTCTCCTTCATGGAGCCGTCCCCTGGCCCCGCTACAGGCGCAGCCCGAGCCGCCCGCCGCAGCCCTGGGGAAGCGCTTACAAGTGTTTGATGTTTTCTGCCACTCCAGCGGTGTACTGCGGGTCCGTCTGGAAACAGAAGACAAGCAGGGTTAGAGCCCCTCAGCCCCAGCCTGGGTGCCCCAGAGCACGGACATCGCCTTGGACACAGCCCAGGGGTCCTGCAGGCACCGTGGCGCCACCCGCACGGCTCCTTCTGGCTGGAGCGGCTGCTTTCCTCACGCTGGCGGACCCCTTGGAGCCACCCCAAGGGACTCAAGAGCCTGCACACATCTTCCCCGTGTGCTCTCCCGGCACTTCTGACCCCACCAGGAGCAGGCACTTGCAGAGTGTTAACTTCTGGGCTACTTAGGGCTTTTCCTCCTCTGTGCGCGCTGGCTGTGATCCACGCACATATTCCTGAAAGAAAAGCCTCTCCACCCTTTTGGTGACAAGAGGCCACTGTTCCTAACGTGTGTATTCTTCACTCCAGGTTCGCTGCCACACTTCTCTTCCTCAAATACAACCCAGCGTGTTCCCCCAGCCAAGCTGGCAACCCCTACCCGCACACTCCTGCGGGCGGGATCCGTGCAAACAGCCACCCGACAGAAACCATCTGCACGGTGACCGGGACAACGAAACCCACAAACAAAGGGCAGCAGCCGCGGGAGCAGGAGCTGCGGCTGCTTCCGGCTGGTGTTGACACTGGTTGGGGCTGTCACGGGGACCGCGGGACCTCGTGTCCCTGGCAGAGCTGCCGACACAGCATCGCAGACACCGGGACTGGCTGCCGCTGCGCCTGGCGCTGGGTGGGGGTGAGGAGTGACACGCCGGGGATGTGTGTCACATGCTGAGGACAGCATTTCCAGGCTGCAATGATGACAAGGCAGGGTTTTCTCCAGAGGAAAAAGGTCCTTTTCCCTAACAGGGCTCAGGCTCCCGGTGCTGGACTGATTCCTTAGCCTGGTGCTGCCAAGAAAACAGCAACAGGAAAAAGGCAGGAAAGACGCTCCTGGCTCTGGGGGTGAACACGTGACTCGGCAACGAATGGAGGGCTGGTGACAGCCGCATCAGCCAGGGGCTCTGCTCCATCAGCCAAAGAGCCACTGGCTCTCCCAGGCAGCCTGGCTGCCATGGATGACACCTGCCATGGTTAGCAATGGCACCTGGAGATGAGAAGTCTTCATCCCATAAAGGACATTCAGCTGCTCCATTCGTTGTCCCCAGTCTGCAAATGGCCCAGAGTCTGCTCCAGGTTCACATCACCCTCTGCACTGTCTGCTCTTCATCCTGAGTTGCTCTGACAAGAAGCACCCAGTGCAGGTACATGGAGAAACAATCACAGAATCACTGAGGCTGGAAAAGACCTCTAGGATTACCCAGCCCAGCCCGGGATCTAACATTGGCCAGACCAGGGCACTAAGGGCCACAGCCAGGCTGTCCTTCACACCTCCAGGAATGGGGATTCCACCACTGCCCACTGGGCAGCCAATTTCCAGGCTCTGATCACCCTTTCCATGAGGAAGGGCTTCCTAACATCCAATCTAGCCCTCCTCTGGTGCAGCTTTAGGTCCTGTCCTCTTGTCCTGTCACTAGTTGCCTGGGAGAAGAGCCCAACCTCCACCAGACTAAAACCGCCCTTCAGGGAGTTGGAGAGAGGGAGAAGGTCCCTCCTGAGTCTCCTCTTCTCCAGGCTAAACACTCCCAGCTCCCTCAGACTGTCCTCATCAGACTTTCCCTCCAGCCCCTTCCCCAGCCTCCCTGCTCCTCAATCTCAAAGTGAGGGGCCCGGAACCACCCCCAGTACTGGAGGGGAGCCATCCCCAGCGCCCAGTAGTGGGGGAGAATTACACCCCTAGTCCCACTGGCCACACTATTCACTTTGGGAAGCCCCTGGAGGCGTAGATGTGGTGCTGGGGGACATGGCTCAGCGGTGACCCGGGGAGAGGCAGAGCCAGCACAGGGTGGCTGATGCATGGAGGGAGTCTGCTGTGCAAGAGAGGACAGCGATAGCGGTGGTGACCTACAACGACTGCCACCACTGCTGCTGGGATGTGGTGTGTGTGCTCCCGCACTTCATGGTATCAGAATTAACGCAGTCGTCGTTTATTTCCCTCATCCCAGGTACCGACAGCCAGGAGCTGCCACCACCCTACTTTTCAAGTCAACTAGAAAAAGTACTGCTGCCGTCCAAAACGGGAGATGGATTTGGTCCCAGTTGCTTCAAACCTCTCATGTCTTCACTCACCCACTGGGCAAAGAGCCCTTGAACCCTCATGTCCTCAAAGAGTGGTGACGGCCAGGACCAAGCATCATCCCGGACGCGTTGGGCTGCACCAATCTGCACAACCTGCTCCTCCTACCCGACAGCAGCCAGGGACCTGAAGGCTGTGGGACAACAGGCAGCAAACCCAGACATTTATCATCATTTTTCTGCTTCCAGTAAAATGCTGCTGAGGTTTATCTTTCTCACTGGATTTCTGGAAATTAAGACAAATGCATTTCAGGCTCAAGAAAATAATCCCAAGGGGACGGCCACGGAGAAAAATAACCATTGAAACCCACAGATAAACGCAGCTCTTGTGGATTAATGTACCAAGGCTTTTCAGCCCTGAGTCTGGGCTCCAGACGCCAGTACGAAGAGGCATAATAGTCTCAGCCCCAAATCAGCAGGCTGCCAGGTTTCCAGAGGGGTTAGTGCTGTCCTACAGGCACATGGAGGGATGAAGGTACTTCAGGAGCAGGTCTGAGAGCTCCCCCAGACATGGCCACAGGGCTGCTCCAGCACATTCTGGGAATAACCACTCCAACACCCTGCAGGAGCCGTCATGATTTAGGTCAGGGTGATAACCACATGCTGCTCTGGCAGCTGCCAACACCACCGTGCGTGTCTGCTCCAAGCTCAACCTTCTCTGGCCCAGCCAGTGATTCGTTTTGGGCAGGATGCACCTAATGAGGTGGGTGTCGGTCTCTTTTCCTAAGTCACAAGCGATAGGATGAGAGGAAATGGCCTCGAGTGATGCCAAGGGAGGTTTACATTGGACATGAGGAAGCATTTCTTCACCAAAAGGGTTGTCAAGCCCTGGCACAGGCTGCCCAGGGCAGTGGTGGAGTCACTGTCCTTGGAGGGATTTATAAGCCGTGGAGATGCAGTGCTGAGGGTTTAGCAGTGGACTTGGCAGTGCTGGGCTAACGGTTGGGCTCAGTGACCTTAGAGCTCTTTTCCAACCTAAACAGATCTATGATTTGATGATCCTGGCTGGACAGCAGCCCAAGGCTGGGCTTATCTGCCCCAGCAAGCAGCAGAGCTGGCCTCCAGGTGGGCAGCCATCCTGTTTGGCTCCAACAGCAGGACAGGATGGGGGCCAGGGAAACAGCACAGACAGTCTGAGCTCTGCCTTACCTCAGCGATGAGGACGACAATGACGGAGTCCTCCTTCTCCTGCGGAGTCAGCTCGGAGATGAGCGAGTTGAGGGTGTCGGTGAGGTAGGAATGCACCTCCCGCTTCACGCTGGGGATCCCCATCACAACGGACACTGCTCAGGGCCACGGAGAGATTTTAGAGAGGGGGTGTGCTGGGGCAAGACACTTTGCTCCCATGACCACCTCATGCTTCACCTGCTGGTGCCACACTCCATCATTAAAAGCCAGCCAGGATCAGCAGGTTGGTGGGCTCCTGGGCTATGAAGTGTTCCCATATTGCTGTCCCCTTAGACTTGTGTCTGAGGGAACACCCAAACCCCCTCCCCTCCTGGGGGCCTTAGCCTGTGAAAGGCAACTTCAAGACCACTGTTGTTCTCCAAACCCCTCCCAAGGCCAGAAGCACCTCAGCTTAAGAGGGGCAAGTCAGGTCTTTGAGTTCATGACAAGGGGGGAATCATTTAGTAACCAAAGATGGGATTTGTCTCCTAAGATGGATTTGAGTGTCCGTGAAGCACCCTGCGAGCTGTGCTTTCATCTGACCACCTTCCAGGCAAAGTCTAGAGCACTCTGGAGATGGAAAGCAGCACAAAACACCTGGCAGAAGCACCGAGAACATTTTAGTGCCGGTCCAGAGCACAGACAGCACTCCCCTGCAGACGTGACACCCACCCCGTGTGTCACCATACCAAGGAAGCTTCGCATGACGCATGCAGCCGTTCCTCCAGCCCAAGCACAGCCAGGCCCAGAGGAAAGGGGAGGGACGGGCACCAAGGTGGAGAAGAGCACCAGAAGCAGCACTAATTCCCATTTACCTCCAGTGCGCCCCTGTCCCACATGCACGGCTGGCTGCAGACTGTTCTCCTTTGACAGCAAATGTGGCAAATGATGGAAGATGGTGGGAAGGTGCAGCACATTCTTGTTGGTGATATTCCACAGTTTTAACTTGGTTTCGTCTTAAAAAGGAAAAGGGAATCAATTGCAAGGCACGGCAGGTGGGAAGAGACTGCAAGGCAAAGAGCCTTTTCAGAGCAGCCCGGCCACCCGAGACTACTGCTGGGTTCTAAAAAACCAGGCCAACCTTTAACATGCTACCGCAAACCCAATTAAAGTTCAGCAGAAGCCAGGAGGGCCTTCAAGAAGCCCCAAAATATTTGGGAAGGAGCGAGGGAGAATGAAGGTCAAATGAAGGTCAAATCAGATCTTTCTGGAGAGATCCAATTTTTTTCAACTGAGCAACTTAAAACAAAACTGTAAAAGAAAAGAACAAGTTGGCAAGGGGTGCTCAGCCAGCCTAACGCCTTCCTCCTCCCTCTCTTTGGATGCCTGGTTTCCACATGGGTTGGATACAGCCATAGGAAACGGCATGTAGGACTTGCAAGAAAAACAACCTCAGACTTGTAAGCAAGCAGACTGGCAAATCTCCTTGGCAGAGGCAAATCTCAGTGGTTAACGATGCTGTGCACCTCTAGTTACACTGGAGGTCAAGAGCTCTCCAGTCCCCCTGAACTCCAGAGTCTACTTGCACCACAGGAGAGATGAGCACGTCCTGTCCAGAAGAGCCCTGCGCGCGCGCACGCCTCTCTACCTCCTCCTTGGCCCGAGCTCCTCAACTCCTCTGTTTATTCACCAGATAAGCTGCTCCAGGTCCGGTTTATATCCCGCAGCGCCTGCTTCTCTGAGATGGCTCTCTTGATCTCCTCCAAGACCAGGTTGAGCTCCTTGGAGCGTTTCAGGCTCTCCTGCTCCGCCGTGTGCAGTCGGTCCCGCAGGGCGAGAAACTCCCGCTGGTAGATGTCCACAATGTCCCCTGCGGGTGGAAAATAAAGAGAAGCTTTCTCCTCTGGGTTCAGAAAGGCTTCAAGGCATGAAAGCTACAGCCACCACTTCTGTCTCCCCTTAAAACATGGACCTGGGCAGCTGTGGTCCTGCACACACTCCTTGGTGAGAAGGTTGAAGCAAGGATGGCTGAGGTTGCAGAATTGCAATTTAGAAGCAAAAAGCACATTGCATAGTAGCTCTTTTTCACTAGTGACTCAGAAAAAGGAGAGTCAGCTGCTGGCACTGAATTTACGAGCAATACTCTGCATCTCTCTGTGGCTCCTGAAGTTTGGGTGCATGAGATGGTGACCAGTGGGGTGAACAGCGGGGAATGGGAGTCAAGAGAGAAAGAACAGAAAGCACTGGCAGTCAAGCCCTGCTAAAGCCCAGACAAACCTAAGGAATACCAGTATGTGGACCCACTCTGCTCCTTGCCTTGGTTCCCTTAAGGGACACAAAGGATTGGACTAGATGATCTTCCAAGGTCCCTTCCAATCCCTAATGCTCTGGGATTCTGTGAATTAGTTTTCAGAGCACACGTCAAACAGTGTTTGTGTGGGTGAGAATCTCAGAGACCTTCTCCAGGTGACACAGGGCATCTGCCAGGTGTCGCTGAGTGATGGAAAGTGGGATGGAAAGAGTGGGGCAGCATCTCCTGAAGCTTCAGAGGAGAACAGCCAAAAGGGTTTGGGGACTCAAAACCCTCCCAAATACAATGGGATAAAGAATCCTGCAGTAGCTGCTGCCTGGATGTTTACAAGGATCCAAGCACCTCCAGGATGCCTCATAAATGTAATATATAAAAAATAACCTTTTCATAGGGTAATAAAGCTCTTTATTTCGAAACAACATCTCCAGGTCCCCTTTTTAAAGCACTAAAACCATCCAGAGCCTTCAGTCGGAACTAACGACACAGTAGCTGGGAGTGGAATTGGTTGTCCTGTAATGAACTTACCTGGGCTATTTTTTCACCCCATTCTTGATGAAACTACTCATTAACAATACAAAATAAAACCATCTGTGATCACTCATGTGCTTCCAGCAAGGCTGTAAGGCACAGCACTGTCCAACCAGACTTACCCACCAAAGAGTAGACCCTCAACCCAACCACGTCCAGGAGACCCAACAACCAAAACCACTGCACTGGAACTTCCCCACATGGGGCTAAATATAGATCAGAGCCACTGAAAAGGACGCTGCCTGCACCGACACCTTCTATTTCAGAGCCCATAAAGAAAAAGGAACGCTGGAGATCAGACGTACCCAGCTCCGAAGCAGAGTTTCCAAGACAACAGCCTTCCCCACACCAAACCCCAGGAAGTTTCCCCTCCATGGGAATCTCTTCTCCCCCAAAAAAACCTTCTTAAAGACTCACTGCTTCAACACAGTCTGGCTCCCAATAACCTTTCAGATGATTTTCAAAGCCTCTGGCACATGAGGAGGGAGGAGAGGAAGTTAGCTCCATCCATCTGACAATGTGTTATTCAGGGAAAGCTGGGGGATAGGCATAAGCAGGACCCGCCTTCCCTTGCCCTGCGTGGTACTGCTCACCTTCCACTCCCACTGAGAAGACATTGGCACCAAGGCAGGTGAAGATGTAGCTTTAGGAGCTGCCACGGGAATCCACAGGAGGATGTCAAGCTTAAAACTGAGTCCACAGTGAGCTGGACCTTCACCTGCCAGTACCTCTCAGACATCAGAATAAAACATCCAGTGCTCTAGATCATAGAATCATAAGGGATCAGAAGGGACCTCGAAAGATCATCTAGTCCAATCCCCCTGCCACAGCAGGATCACCTAGAACAAGTCACACAGGAACACATCCAGGTGGTTCTTAAAACATCTCCAGTGAAGGAGACTCCACAGCCCCCCTGGGCAGCCTGTTCCAGTGCTCTGTCACCCTCACTGTGAAGAAGAAGCTCCTTCTCATATTGATGTGGAACCTCCTCTGTTCCAGCTCACACCCACTGCCCCTTGTGCTATCATTAGATGCCACTGAGCAGAGCCTGGCTCCATCCTCCTGACGCTCACTCTTTCCATATTTATAAACATTAATGAAGTCACCTCTCAGTGTCCTCTTCTCCAAGCTAAAGAGACCCAGCTCCCTCAGCCTCTCCTCATAAGGGAGGTGCTCCACCTCCTTCATCATCCTCGTTGCCCTATGCTGGACAAGATCATAGGTTTCCTACTTGGATCTGCTACAGGCTGCACCTGTGAACCATCAAGGAACCATCCAGGAACCAGCCTCTGGTTTTGCACGATGGCAGGACCGGCACTCGTGCCAGGCTCTCAGCACACGGGGATTAGGATCTCACGGATGCCGTCAGCGCCGGCTCGCCGCTACGGGCTGCCTGCAGATCCCGCTCAGCAATACCTGGAGCGGAGCAAAGGCAAAGCTTTGCACTTTAATGGCTTTTTCCAGAGCACTGCCTTTTGCTTGTGCAGATTGAGAAGGGAAATGTCACTGATTATTCAGTCACTAATGACCTGCCCGCCGAAGCCAAGAGCCGCGCTTTTCATTAGGCTGCAGTGGTGATGTGCACTCAACCATTTGCTGCTTCTCTGGCTAATGGTTGGAAGTGAAATTGTGTTTGTTTCCAGTGCTCTTGTCCTGCGATGTCTTCGCTGGCTTGCCATTCTTTAATTAAAATTTCATGAAAGTTAAAAGCTGATCGATCGTGAACGGTTCCGGTGGCAGCCTCAGACGAAGGCCAGGATGGGCGAACACTTTCCCATCTATTTCCAGTGGTCCCATTTTGCACTCGATGGTCTGCAACGACACGTAGACGCAGAGCTGACGACCTCGAAAGACCCTCAGCTGCTCAGTCAGAGAGGGCTCTGAAAAGCCACAAAGGGCAGCAGAGGATAAGGAGTAGGGGGAGGGAATTGGCTCCCATCTCTACAAGCAAGGTTGGACACAGAAGTGATTTGCTGCTAATTAGGCTGAACACATTTTTCAGCTAGGTTCAGTTCAGCACAGACCCTTTCCTTACCTTTCACAGCAGCAGCCCTCCCTATCTACATATTTATTGTGCTCCCTCCCAGCACAAGACAGCAGAGCTCCCAAAATATCTCCCAACTGAAGCACTGCAGGACAAAAACTCCCAGCTATAACTATATTAAAAAAGAAAAAAGACTCTGCTTACTTTTTATTGAGAGATAGCACTTTGCTCCAGGCTCAAACTACACTGCTTTAATAAAGAAAGAAAGTCAGTGGTAGGTTGACAGTCTGCAGGACAGACCTGGGAGACCAAAAACCCCTCCAGCTTGCAGCCCTTGCAGCCCGTGCAGGCTGTGCACACCCTGCAAAGAACCCACTGCTCACCTTGCTGTGCCCAGTGACTGCACCCAGAGGTCTTCCCAAGCCGTCTGTAGGAACAGGCTGGCCGCGGGGCCAATGATTAGCTTCACAGAAGCTGCTCTCCACAGGCCAGGGACGGCAGCGCTGGCACCGCCGAGTGCTGGCTGCCATCTGTCCATCCCCACCAAAGCAGATCTGGGGTGTATCCCGGGAGAAGGGAGCAGCCTGTGGCCATGGGAAGTGTCCGGCTGAGCATCAGTTGCTGAACAACAGCTCTCCTCCCTCTCTGCTCCCTTCTCTCGCCCTGGCCACGGCTGCCAAGACTGGCTTTTTTTAGCTGGGGGCTCCCAGCTGAGAGCCATGTGCTGGGTTTGCTGAGCAACACTGGGAACTGCTGGTGGAGCAGCAGGCAGGAATGGCTGTAACGGGCTCCTAAGCTGGGATGCAGTGGTGCGTGGAGAACGGCAACATGCTGGTGGGGTTCATGGGCTGCTCCCCAAGAGCCTTACGTGGGCTCTGCAGAGCTTCCCAAAGGTTCCTGTCTACCAGGACAGTGCCTATTTAATTAAAAATACCCATGATGGAGAATTCTGTGGCTTCAGTCTCACTTAATTGACTACTAAGTGCAAACCGTGTTTGCTAGCAGAGGCGAGGGCTGGGACGTCTGTGTCCACTCTATCCATTTGCAAGTCTTTGAGTGACAGCAAAACACTTAATCTGACCCTAAACCAGCAGATGGGCACAAAATCACAGCAGCACCAATAAAACCCCCACCTGGAAACCTCTCCTTGTCACCCACAGACCTCTCCCTGTACAGCCAGGACCATCAGGATTATGTATTCTGCATTAGCCTTTCAAATCTCACTCCAACCTCGCGGGGAGCCCGCAGTGCATTTTAAACATGTCTGTTATTTCAGGACCAATTACTTCTGGTTTTGTTCTCCACAGATAACCTCTCCCAGCAGAGCAGCCCCATGGCCAGAGCCAGAGGTTTCCCTCCGATTCAGTCTTTGCGAAAGCAAACGCGAAGCCTTCGCTAGCTGGGTTGCTCCTCATTAGGAAGACTTCCACGAGACTTTGCTTAGAAACTAAGAACAAGCCCCAAACCACTAAACCATTTATCTTTATAAAATATGACTTTCAAGAGCACAACTGCACCTTTTAACCCATCTGCTGCAGGAACTCCCAGGGCCAAAGGAGTTGGGAAGATGTGTGGTCCCCAGTTCACAACACGAACGGAGCTGGAGCATGGAAGTGTCTGCAGGAAAGTTCTCTGCAGTGACTGTGCTCCTCTGCTTCATGCAAAGCACCTCCTTAATTATAACTGTTCCCTTTCTAGGGCTTGTGAGGGGACTCCACAGCACAGAAACCCCCTCCCCGTGCTACAGCATCTTTACAAAAATGCAGCTGGTGAAGCTGGTTGGGGACCCAAGCTGGTGAGACATCACGCCCCAGCTCACCACAATCCCCAGCCCAGCCCGGCACCGGTGCAGCCCCAGCCTGGCTTCATCCCCAGCTGTTTACGGGCAGCTCTTGGAGTGAGCTGGGGATCAGGGATTTTTCCTTCCCCGTTTTGATGTCTAATGATTTCTATAATGCTGGCACAGCTCCACGCATTACGCACGAGATCGCCCTGATTGAATCACAACAGTCATTAGGTGTTTTGCTAGAAGAACTTCACCAGACCATTAAAATGGATATAAGGAGCTACCGCGCCGTGCTGGTGAATTAAATTCAGCTCCTGTGATGTGAAAAGGGTTAGCCCTGCTTTGCATGGGAATCTGCTGCCTGGTGCAGCACCCAGACTCTGCACACGGGTACGCAGGGAGCAGCAGCAACTCCACAGTGAACATTTTAGGCCATTAAAGAGCAAAACACTGCTCTGTGCTTGTTCGCTTTAGAAGACAGCGAGCGGCTCTAAAGACTCCCCATTAACACAACCCCAAAGCATCCCCCAGAAAGCCACCGGGAAACAACTCCGCTGGGGTATGTGGAGCTACAGGCAAGCTGTGACAGTAAAAACACTGCAAGGGGAGATAGTTAATAGAATCATTCAGGTTGGAAAAGACCCCCAGGATCATCGAGTCCAACCATCAACCCCACTCTACAAGTTCACTCCTAAACCAGATCCCCCAACACTCCATCTAAACACATCTAGGGTTGGTGACTCAACCACCACCCTCGGCAGCCCGTTCCAGTGGCTGAGTGCTCTCTCCAGGAAGAATTTCTTCCTGATGTCTAATCTAAACCTCCCCTGTTGAAGCTTGAAGCCCTTCCCTCTGATTCTGTTGCTAATGACCTGTGAGGAGAGACCAGCACCGACATCTCTACAGTGTCCTTGCAGATAGTCGTTGAGTGATGAGGTCTCCCCTCAGCCTCTCTTCTTCAAACTCTCTGTCTCTACTCATAAGATTTATTCTCCAGGCCCTTCACCAGCCTTGTTGCCCTCTGCACTCGCTCCAGCACCTCGATGTCTCCCTTGTATGAGGTGCCCAAAACTGGACCCCGTACTCAAGGCAGAGGTGAGGACCCAGAGCCTCACCAGCGTTGAGTTCAAAGTATCTCCAGAAGTCACTGCCCTTGCCAGGCAGGATGAAGATTCAGCAGGTCTTCTCCTTCAAATCTACACAAACACTAACCGTGCTCCTGTAGGATTCAAGGTCTCCCTTTCCTGGAGCCAGTGGCCCGTTGTTCCCAGTCTTAGACGGCCCTTTCACAGCACTAACCATTTTGTCAGCTTATACACAGCCACCAGGAGCTGGGTTTACCTTAAGGAACTGAGCACCAAGCCCTGCCAAGCAGGAAACCAAACAGTCCCAGATAGATGTGAGGGATTATCTGGCATGGTGGACCTCCTGAAAGGCTCCAGCAGCTGCAGCCCCCCCACTGAGGGCTGATGCGTCTCTGTAGAAAGAGCAAGAGTTCCAGCAGTGCCATCCCCACACAGCAAACACTGATGCTTTCAGTCAACACTGTGTGACATTTACAGCCCCTCCGTGTCCCAAACCACTTGGATGCTGAGTCAGAACAGACGTGTTTCTGCTTATAAAAATACACCTCGCGTTTACTTAAGTTTCTTGATGCCTTTTTGTTTTTCGAGAGGAAAAAGGTGTTAGAAGATTTTATAGAAACTTTCCCAAGTTGACTGCATGATGCTGTGACTTGTGGGTAACAGCGGGGAAAGTTCGGTCTTTCGTGCCACTAGAAAGGGGATTGTTGTTGGGAAAAGAGCTGTGGGTGTCGCATGGAAGGGAGAGCAGAGACCAGAGAAGGAAGGAGTCGGAACATGGGTTTCACAGAATCACAGAACATTAGGAATTGGAAGGCACTTCGAAAGATCATCTAGTCCAATCCCTCTGGATCACCTAGGTCCAGCTGCACATGTCCAGGCAGGTTTTAAACATCTCCAGAGAAGGACACTCTACAACCCCCCTGGGCAGCCCCTTCCAGTGCTCTGTCACCCTCACTGAGAAGGTCCTTCTCACATTGATGTGGAACCTCCTCCGTTCCAGCTCACACCCACTGCCCCTTGTCCTATCATTAGATGCCCCTGAGCAGAGCCTGGCTCCATCCTCCTGACGCTCACTCTTTCCATATTTATAAACATTAATGAGGTCACCTCTCAGTCTCCCTTTTTTCCAAGCTAAAGAGACCCATCTCCCTCAGCCTTTCCTCATCAGGGAGATGTTTCACTCCATCATCTCTGTGGCTCTGTGCTGGACTCTCTCCAGCAGTTCTGTGTCCTTCTGGAACTGAGGGGCCCAGCTCAAGGCAAATGGGCTATATTGGAGTGATGCTGGCACCGATGGGGCAAACTCCACAGACACCAAAACCGCTACGGGTGGACAAAGCAGCCTTCAAAACCAGTAACTATAGAATCACAGCATTGCTTAGCCTGGAAAAGACCTTTAGGAGCATCAAATCCAACAATTACCCCGAATGTCCCAAGCTCACTGCTAAACCCTGTCCCTGAGCTCCGCATCAGACAAACCAGCCTGGCTCCCTCAGCCGCTCCTCACAAGGTCTGTTCTCCAGACCCTTCCCCAAACTTGTTGCCCTTCAACAAGCTAGGATTTAGTTCCTTAAGTTCATCCTGAATCAGGCCAAATAGTGTATTTTGATACCACCACCACCAACCCAGCACACACCTCGGTGCCATCCCTCTGCCCAAACCCTGAGCTCAAGCACCACCCCAAGCGCAGGCAGAACCATTCTGCAGCAGCAGGGTCTACGACACCTGCAAAAACCAGCACTCAACCTCCACACCCCGTAAAAGGTGGGTGACAGCAGCAGGAGTGACCCCTCACAGGCAGCTCAGCCCAGCGCCGCGGAGGCTCTCGCCTGGCCCCTGGGTTGGAGCCTCCCAGTCCGCCCCCGTCACACGGAGCTAACGCATCAGCCGGCACAGGAGGCTTATTAAAAGTCAGCCTGTCTGAAAACATGAGCCTCAAATAAAGCAAAGCTGCTTCCACCAGCTGCAATCTGCTCTGTGTGTGTGCGGTGTGCGTGTGCCAGTGTTTGGGGTTTTTTTAATATGGCCATTTAATAAGAGCCTGTGGTGTATTTAACAGCATTTCAACCCTCAGCAGCTCCACGTAATGAGACAGAAACGCGACGCATCTCCCCACGGCCTCTCTCCAGCCAGGGAGCACGGGCACCCTTGAGTCACTGTCTCTTCCTTTCTGTGGCAGTAGGTTTTAATCATATCCCTGCTGCACGGCTCCTCGCTGGAGTTTAGTGTTGTCTCAGCACTTACGTCCCCAGAAGGAGAGAGGCAAATCCATATCCCCTGCGCCTTGTTATTCCAAAGCAGGAGTAACTGTTTGCATTCGAGTTCCACTTCAGACCATATTCACACAGCTCTGGCCAAAAATAACCTGGTTTGTTGTTTGTTTTTGCTTTTAAAGTCCCAAGCAGCGACTTTTCAGGGCTGGGGATGAGCACGTTTCCCATGATGGGGGTGGTGAACCACAACATGGATGGTGAACGTTAGCTTTCGCCTCCCACAGAGGAAGCTGCAGGGGTGTCTGCGCCCAAAACCTCCCCAAGGAGCTGCAGGAGGGATGCAGGCTCCAATGCACCCGCTCTAGAA
This sequence comes from Rhinopomastus cyanomelas, assembly GCA_013400115.1. Lineage (NCBI taxonomy): Eukaryota > Metazoa > Chordata > Aves > Bucerotiformes > Rhinopomastidae > Rhinopomastus > Rhinopomastus cyanomelas. The sequence continues at coordinate 205,511 of VXBP01001958.1, read as the reverse complement.
ACGCAGGAACCTGTGAGACTGGATCTGGGTGGTCCTGCTGTGGCTGGAGGATTGGACTAGATGATCTTTTGAGGTCCCTTCCAATCCCTAATGTCCGTGATTCTGTGAATTAGGAAAGCAAAGAGCGAAGGCCACCAGCTGCACCTAAAATACCTTGGATCAGGACAGAGGAGGCAGCAGACACAGAGACAGCTCTCAGCTACCTGCAGAGCAGGTTTGGGATCTCTTTCTGCAGCAGTGCTCCGTGGGTGAATCACACTGAGCCCTACAAAGAGCTCTGAGATCACTGCGAATCCCCTGGGTTTTCACCCTGCACAAACAAAAGCTGAGGGTGAGGAAATCCCCAGCAGGTAGAAACCACCTTCAGCTTCTACAAGAGCAATTCGTTTTTCTGATTTATTTCTTTTCTAGGGTGTTATCAACACATTTAAGGGACTTAATGAGACGGGGAAGTCAGATGGCAACTGATTTTGCTGCAAAGGAAAATAAGGAGGAGAAAGACGACGAATGGAAATAGTGACTTTCCATCGCAGCTAAAGGTTAACTACCAAAAGGAAGCCACACGGATGAGTGTTAATCCCACAATAGACTTGGTGAGGGTCTGGAGAAGGAGGTGAGTTTGTGCAATGGCCAAACACCGAGCTGACACAGAGAGAAGTTCATCAAAGCTGGCAAACGATGGAGCCATCAGGAGACAAGGCAGCCGAAAGGCAAATTAACACCAAAGCAGAAGGCTGCAAATTAAACGGGGCGGGGAGAATCGAGGTATTTCTCTTGTGGTTCTGAGTTAACAACATTAACTGGGAAGGAGACCAGAGCATCAGGGCCTGGATGCTGCTCTGCAGACAGCAGCAATCCAGGGGGAAAGGGAGGGGTGGGTTAGTCTGCTTAGTGAGCGGGATGGGGAACAACAGTATAAAGATTATACCGTTATCCAAATGATGCTGCCTAATCCCAGTGTAGTTTTTCACCTCAGCTGAAAAGTGTTATCAGAGACTTAAAAGGCCCTTTAGAAGAAGGTGATGAGAATGATCAAAGCCCTGAAAGAAACCCCCTCATATCCTGCTCCCAAAGAGCAGGAAAAAGGGGGAAAAATAATGAGATTGCTCTCCTTAGGACGGACATAATCACAGTCCTCATGATGAAAAGCAGATCAAATAGAGAGATACAGTGAAAACATAGCACGGAGCTCCATTCTCCTCGTCTTGAAACACAGGAATAAGTCACCACTCCATTCAAACATTAATTTGAACCTGATTAAAGGCAACGTGGGGCACAGAGAGAGCGCGTCACTCCTCTGGTGGGAAAACACTGAAATGAGGGGTTCCAACAACATCGAAGAGCTGGAAGGTGCTGCAAGCACAGAAGCATCACGAGATGGGGCCGAGACCAAGGTGGGATCAATCACTGCCCCACCAGTGGTCCCCAGCCTTGTTTGGGTTGGCAGCCCCCCTTTTTCCCCATTGCTTCAGAGAAAGATCACAGAATCATTAGGGATTGGAAGGGACCTCGAAAGATCACCCAGTCCAATCCCCCCAATCACCTAGACCAAGTCACACAGGAACACATCCAGGTGGGTCTTAAAGCTGCCAGATCTGTGTGTCTCTCCTCACGACTTAATTAGGAGCACTGCAGCTTTCGCCTTCAAAGCGAAGCTAATTCATTAGCAGTCTAATTATTTACCTGTGCAGCACAAATACAGCTTTCGAAGCATTTTCCTCTCAACTGGAAAGCAAAGGCTTTGTTCTTGGTGGGTTTCCTAATACCCTTCATTTGACTGGGGACTGAAAACATGCTGAAAGTGAGCAAAACAAAGCCTTCTAGAAATCATGGGTCATTAACCACAAAATAATTGCAGCTCGACAGGACTGTTAAGTGGGGACATCACACAGGCAAAGCTGAGTGAGGGGTGGGGAGAAAGAGGGGAGAAAGGGGAATGGGGATGGCTGGGAGCTGGCACATGAGGTCAGTCCTGACTGAGCAAACCTGTGCATGGGCTAACAGAAGGTGGGTTCGCATCATGCACCGTCCGTCCATGGGTTGGGCAGAGAAATGCCCCTGGATGCCCTAAGGGCAATAGGAACAGCCTCGCAGCTGACAGCGTTGTGCTCTCCTCTACGGAGAACGTTCCTGCAGGAACCCACAGCGGCCTCACCTGGGTGCCGTGAAGGTCCAGGCAGAGCAGTGTCAGTGCTGGCCGTGCCACGGGTTGGTTTAGCTGTCACTGGCAGCCGTCAGCTTCACGCTGGATTGCAGAGCATCACACGCAGCAAAACCCAAAATCGGATTTGCCTGGCTGTCACCACTCGTGAGTCTCCAGCCTGGATTTCCTTCCCTTTCGCCTTGTTCTCACTACAAGTACCAAAGCCTGCGAGTGAAATCGCATGAACCGACACAACCCCAAAGAAACAGCTGATGTCTGCAGTGCAGGACCGTGTTCCTGGGGATGCTGGCAAGGCCCAGCTCCAGAGCTTTACAGCAGCATAAAATCCTGAAGCAGAGCAAATGCCTCTAAGTCTAACAGGAAAACTCTTCATTACCACCTAATTATGACAGCAGTGAAACACAGAGCCTTATTCCACCAAACCCCAGAGCAGCCTTGCATCCCACTCTGTGCTAATGGCTCTCAGGCAAGTCCACCTGAGAGGGCTCTCTCCTGGAAGGGAAGCTGATCTTTGCAAAGGTCACTGTGTTAATCATCCAGCCCTTTCTCCAGCAGCAGCTGCCGCTAATTGCCCGTGAAGGAGTCGAAATGAAATTCTTGTTAATCCTCCTCCCGACATCACTAAAACCCAACATCATCATCGACCCCCACTACGAAGCACCAGGAGCCACCAGCAGTTTGCTGCTGATGGATGAGCCCAGCCCATCACCCAGCGGTGGGTGGGAAGAGCAGCTCCACTTTGCAGAGTGAAGGATAGTTTATTGATTAAGCAGCAATAACTGCCGGAACCGTCTATTTCCCCACCTCCTTGTACGATCGACCGTCGCACTCATCATCCCACTGAAGCCGCCGCCAGACCCGGAACAGCCGAAAATCCTGGAGCAGAAGGAATTTGTTTAATCAATAACAGATGAAGCTTTTGGCACGGCCGAGCGACTGGAAGACTTTTACAGCAACAGACTAAACCTCGCTGGGTTATAAATCAGAGCACACACATGGAAAAGTTAGAGCGACGCACTAAGTCAGAGGGATATCAAGGAAATCACAGAAGTTCTGGCTGGAATCCCTGGCTCCGCGGATGTTAATAGCTGAGAACTTCAATGCAAGTCAGGTTTGACTTCTTTTTCCAACAGAGTAACTCATTTGCAATGCATGTGACTGGATTAGAGTGAAAGGACAGTTAGAACGTTCCCTCTGCTCCACTGTCTATGTCAATTGGACATCCTGTCTACCTACGGACCCACAGCAGCCAACAGATGAGCCTCTCCCCGTCGCTCCAGCCCGTGACGGCGCTGGTGGGTGGAAGCAAGGTTTTTCAATCGCGGGATGAGCCGATGCGAACGGCGTTCTGGTTTAGCAGTCTTAAATAATTCGCAGAGGGCTTAAAATAAAAAGCATACAGAGCCTTTTAAATATTACTCAGCATTAATATTTGAAGTATTTATCCCCCAGGGCGCAGGCTTGTAACACGAGCGCTTAATGGGGTACATTTGCTTCTCTCCAGAGAAAAAACAAGACATGGCCATTAAATACTCAGTCCTGCTATAAGGGTTGATGCTATCTGAGGGCTCTTGTTTCATTATATAGGCTGCACTCATTCCCGGGAAGAAAAACATACCGCTGACAGAGAAGGAAGACTCATGTCTACCTTTTCTCATTCAGCAGCCATGAAAACATGAGAAGGGTCATCACCCCTCCCACAAAGCTCTGGAGGGCAAAAAACCCCCCTTATTCCTTCCCCTTGCAGAAAACACATCACAAACAAGATGGAATTTCCAACCTGCCAGCAAGAGCAACCAGTAGTAATTTAACATCTCCCTATTCAGACTTGCAGAGATCAACCCGGACCTGGGGGGGCCTTGGTTTCCCAGCCCACACCAGTTCAGCTCCAGCAGCAGCGATGTTCCAGCAGACCGGCTCTGCCATGAGGCAGCACAGATGCTGGAGATGGCACAGCACAAGGTGGGGGTTGCAGGACATTTCAAGGGCAGAAAATAAACAGCTGGGGAGGAGGAGGAGGAGGATGCTGACTATGCGGGTGTCCTACTGCTGAGACCTGAGGTTGCTCATTAAATCGTGCCTGGAAGCACCTCAACAAGCTGCTGCTCTGAAATGTTATTGGCATCTCCCCACATCCCGTGCTGAGCTCTGGACAGGGTGTTACAAGTGGCTTTGGGCAGAGAAATGGGCAGGGGGCTCCCAGCACTGTGTCCCCACACCCATGCAGCCCCATGGTCCACCCATTGTGTCCATGGGCTGATCCAGCTGGAAAACGAAGCAAGCCCCTTGCGGGTTTAATTTTCAGCCTGATCACCGTGGAACCAGAGCTGCCAAGGAAGCGCATGGGAACTAGGATGCCCTTTTGGCCAACAGCCCAAACGGAGAAGCAGCTTAAATGGCTTGTGAAACCACATCCCTAGAGGTTCTGCTCTCTGGTGATGTCAGGTTTCCTTAACGGCTTGAAGACAACTCCCCGAGCCCCGCAGCGTGCTGCTCACCACCCCCAAAAACAGGTCCCTTCCCATCATTTAGCTGGCAGAGGACACTTCACGCCTCTCATTTCTTTTGAAGGTGTCTACTTAAATGCATTTGGGTTTGGAGTACTTCACACACCGTTACCTTCACTAGTGGCACATACAAGGGAATGCTAATCCCTGCGTGGGCTGCCAGGGCTCAGTTTTCCAGACTTGCCACTCAGAGGGAAGCTCTGTCACAGGAAGATTGAGTTTGACACGTTTAGGTGCTGCAAGGACAAGGCAAGATGCATGGCCTGCCTGCTGCAAGGACAAAAGTCCCTGTGTCCTCATGGGAACCCTAAACAGTTGCATCTTACAGAGCTCACACAGCACCAGTGCAGCCTTATGTTCTCACAGGATCGCTCACAGGGCGCTGAATCGGGCTGCCTGGAGAGCAAAGTGCTGCCGCATCCAGCCACGGGTGCTCCAGCATCACTCCACCATTCCCAGCTGCTACATCACATGAAGTCACCCCCACCATGAAGAAGTTCCTTTTCATATTCATGTGGAACCTCCTGTGTTCCAGCTCACATCCATTGCCCCTTGTCCTATCATTAGATGCTACTGAGCAGAGCCTGGCTCCATCCTCCTGGCACCCACTCTTCACATATTTCTAAAGATGAATGAGGTCACCCCTCATCTCCTTTTTTTCAAGTTACAGACAGGAGCTCAGACTAAAAGCCCCAACGTGTTTAAACTTGGGAAGGGGGAAGGGGAAGGGAAAGAGTGGAGAGGAGAAGAGAGGAAAAGAGAAGAGAAGAGGGGAGAAGTAGGGAGAAGAGCACGCAAAGCTCAGGGTGGGCCACTGTGGCTCAGTGACAGCACAGGATGGCGCGAGATCCTGCTCAAAGCAAACCCCAAGCACGGCTGAGCAAAGCCCCAGTGTGAGCTGAAGGAGTTAAACTGCACAAAATCACAGCAAATGACACCAGTGGGAGTGAGAGAGTGCAGGGCTTGACCCCGCTGGCTGTAGCTGGGTTGTCCCAGGGGTGCCATGAGGTCAAAACCCAGGAAAAGTCCCACCGTGGGGGAGGCAGGCAAGGCATAGCACGGGGAAATCAGCGGCGCTACTCACCCCCATGGAAACTGCCCTGACAACTTGCCGTGCGAGTGTTCAGAGCTCAACTGGAGCCCCTGTGCCCTCTGCACAAAGAGTTTTACTGTTGGACTGCAGTGCCTGGAGGCTGTTTCTGCACTCGAGGGCTTTAGGTACCCCCAATACACCCCAACATCACTGTGGAGGTGGTCTCTCACTGGCCACCCGGGCTGCTCAGCACCTCTCTGAGTACCAGAAGCTGTCACCTGAGCACGTGAAGATGTGTTTAGTGACCAGACCACCCCTGGGAGCGCCTTTAGGAGATGTCCATAAAGCAAATCACCTTGGGTGAGTCCCCAGTTAATAACTTACCCTGGTCACTGGGTTCCCATGCACAGATCAGCTTCGTTACCCAGCATCACCATTGTGTGCTGCTGTGAAAAATCTAATCCAATTTTCCTCTTCCTCAGGGATCAAACATCCAGAGAGGGTAGTCAGTCTGCCAGATACAGCAGCCAAAGGTACGAAGTGAAGGCAGAGCAGTGTAACCATCTCCAGCAAACTCATATCTGAAGAGGAGTGATGGGTGAGCTCTGACACTGTCATGGGCTGGGAGGTTAAAAACACAGTGTCTTCTAGGGAACTCATTACTTGGCTTTATGACCATGGGAAAAACCCCAAAGATTTGTTTTCCAGCCCCTTCACCAGCCTAGCTGCTCTCTTCTGCACCTGCTCCAGCACCTCCACATCTCTCTTGTGCTGAGGTGCCCAAAACTGGACACAGTAGTCAAGATGTGGCCTCACCAGTGCTGAATACAGGGGGACGATAACCTCCCTACTCCTGCTAGCCACACTATTTCTAATACCAGCCAGGATGCCAGTGGCCATCTTGGCACCTACTGAGGGTACCAAGAGGAGAAGAGACTTCTGAGAGGGCCAAGATGTGCTCTGGGTTTCTGTTAAACTTGCTTGGAAGGCAGAATCACCCAACTCTTCCTCCCTCCAGCTGACATGAAGCGCTCAGGTTTTAACACTGTGATTAACCACTAGCAGAAATTACCTGGATTATCAGGAATTCTCAGAATAAACCCACTTGATGGCTTCTTCGCAGCGACATTCCAGTCGCAGACCCAGTTACGCTTCAGTTTAAACACTCCTGTGACGGGTATCACAGCATCACAGAACTCTAGGGGTTGGAAGGGACCTCAAAAGGTCATCCAGTCCAATCCCCCTGCCACAGGAGGATCAACTAGATCAAGTCACACAAGTATCACAGCCAGAGTGACGCTGGAGGTCCTCTCCACCTCTGCGACACATACACACCCGTGTTGTTTACAACCAGCTTACTACAGAGACTGACTGATCGTCCGGAGCTGAAGAGGAAGAGCCAGATGAGCTTCCAAAGGCAGAGGGAGCTGAGAAAAGCCAGTGAGGTTTCCCAGCCAGGACAGCAGTTCCCAGACAGGAGCATTTTCTAACCTAGACTCCGTCGGCGAGGAGGGCGCACGCACACGCCTCGCTGTCCAGAGGACATCTTGTGCGTACGAGCCCGTTCGTCCAGCTCGCTTTGGCTCTGAGCGCAGGAGTGTGTTTAGTACACGACTTCCAGATGTGTTTCACATCCCTGTCAGCTGCCTCGAGCCAGGAGAGTTATATAAGCTGCAAAGATTAATTGGCTTATTTAGCCCAAATCACTGGCCGAGAGGCAGCCGGGCTGGGGAACCAGCTGGGCAGCCTGGAGGACCTGCTCCACCACCACGGCTTGTGGGGAGAGCGAGGGCGCAGGAGCCAGCAAACAAATTAAAGAGTCATAAAGCAAGACTGGCCTCCCCACGTCCCTCTGATGTTTTCCTGCGCCTCCCATCACGCCTTAGCTGGTGTTTTGTTGGAGGTGTGCTTCCTTGCTTCAGCAGCAATTAAAAGAGGAATGCACCGCGTGTTGAGAAGAAGACACGAGCGGCTCCTCTCCGCATTAGCAGGCATTTCCTGATTGCTCAGCTCCACGACTTGGAATAACACATCCTTAGCTCTCCCACAACAGTTCTTCTCTCCCAAACCCTGGCTGTCGCAGTAGCCTGCTTTCCATTTAAGGGCATGATCCTGCTGGTGGGACAACCCATCTCAGCGGATCTTCACAGATTATGAGGGCAAAGTCCTAAAAAAGAAAAGTATTGGGAATATTCCTGGGAAGAAATGAGGGGAGAGAAGAGGAAGCAGCTGCAGCTGTAGCCACTGAAGTGTGCCAGAACAGTCGAGCTGCTTTGCTTTTCCATAGAACTGGGTAGTTAGATCAGAAGTTAACACAGGAATATAAACTCAGACTATACTTTGAGCAGGTCATCTACTCCATGGCTTAAGCAAAGGGTATGTGCAAGCTCCAGAGCTACTGAAACCCTTCCCATGAGGCCTGGGAAGGACTTGGCTTGGCTTCACTGCAAAGAATAATGATTTTTAAAAGCAGCCTGGGAGAGTCTTAAACGTGATGGAGGGAGTGGAGCACCTCCCTGATGAGGAAAGGCTGAGGGAGCTGGGTCTCTCGAGCTTGGAGAAGAGGAGACTGAGGGGTGACCTCATTCATGTTGATAAATATGGAAAGAGTGGGTGTCAGGAGGATGGAGCCAGGCTCTGCTCAGTGTCATCTAGTGATAGGACAAGGGGCAATGGGTGTGAGCTGGAACAGAGGAGGTTCCACATCAATATGAGAAGGAACTTCCTCACGGTGAGGGGAACTTCCTCACGGTGAGGGTGACAGAGCACTGGAACAGGCTTCCCAGGGAGGTTGTGGAGTCTCCTCTGGAGATGTTTAAAACCCACCTGGATGTGGTCCTGTGTAACTTGGTCTAGGTGATCCTGCTGTGGCAGGGGGATTGGACGGGATGATCTCTCGAGGTCCCTTCCAGTCACTAATGTTCTGTGATTCTGTGTGATCCCTCGCTGCTGCTTCTGACAGCGTTCCCAGCGCTCTGCACCAGGCAAAGGGCCACAGGCAAATCCAACACACTAAACCAAGCAGAACGGTCTGTCAGCCAGGGATGCGCTGGTTCTGCTGGAAACGGCTACACAAACACTGCAAATCACAGGCAGCAGCTCTGAGAGCACAGACGCCTCTGCACAGCCCCGGTCCCCGAAGCATCGTGCACACAGCAAACCCCTGGCACCGGGGACTGCGGAGCTCGGCCGCCTGCAGCCGGGCAATTCATTATAAATATTAGTGTGGACGAGGAGCTTCGGTTCCCGTGTTGCGCGCAGCACTAGCACACAGCAGCGGCGAGCAAAAAGCTGTTTGCAGAAGGGCTCTCTGCTCTGATCCCCACCAGTCATGGAAATCTGAACAAAACACAAAGTCATGGAAGCGGAGCACGGGGCGAGATTTCCAGCCGTGCAGTTTGTGCTGAGCTGGGGCTGTGTAAATCAAAGTCCAAGCGACGTTTACAGCTCTCCAGTTGTTCCTTAAACCTCATTTCACTTCACTGTGAGCGTTTCACGCCGTTAGCGAGCCGCAGCGTGTGGCTCTGCGCGACTGATGGACAGCAGAAAGTCGGTGCAGCCCCACCGGGCAAACGAGCCTCGGTCCCTCCCCAGATCTTCCTCCCCCCCTAGTTATACAATCATTGGATCATTAGGGATTGGAAGGGACCTCGAAAGATCATCTAACCCAATCCCCCTGCCACAGCAGGATCACCCAGACCAAGTCATACAGTCAGTCAGGGTTAGAAAGGACCACAGGATCATCCAGTTCCAACCCGCCCACCATGGGCAGGGACACCCCACCCTAGACCAGGCTGGCCAGAGCCCCATCCAGCCTGGCCTTAAACACCTCCAGGGATGGGGCTTCCATCACCTCCCTGGCCAACCCATTCCAGGCTCTCACCACTCTCACAGTGAAGAACTTTCTCCTCACATCCACTCTCAATCTAACCATCTCCAGCTTTGCTCCATTGCCCCTAGTCCTGTCGCTGCCTGACACCCTAAAAAGTCCATCCCTACCCTTTTTGTAGGCCCCCTTCAGACATTGGAAGGCCACAATAAGGTCACCTTGGAGCCTCCTCTTCTCCAGACTAAACAGCCCCAACTCTCTCAGACTGGCCCCATAGGAGAGATGCTCCAGCCCTCTGACTGTCCTGCTTCAAGAGCCTCGACAAATTTGTGTAATACCCAGCACTATAGAAATGGATTTCCAACCAGAAGAGAGCAGTTGGCAGGACTAAAGAAGCAGCAAAGCCGACGCACATCAAAAACCAGGAGGTCCCTGTGTGAGCTGATGGAGCAAGCAGAGAATGACTGGGCATGCTCCTGGGCTCGGGGTGGCTTCCTTTCCGACGGACTCATTACCGGCAAAACAAATGCAATGACGGCAAATATTCCCTCTTCCCCCAGCTACCTCAGAAGTGTGGAGCCAACACAAACCCTTGGGTGGTATCTCACACAAAAAACAGCCCCTCAAAAGCCAACCTGTTGGCAGCACAAAGCAAGTCTCATTTGAAAGCTAAATCCTGCGTTAGAATTTAGCACAGCAGCCCCTCCCAAGAGCAGAAGTAGCCACAGAGTAAACTTGCAAGCAGAGAAAGAGTTGTTTCTTGTGCCCTTCTTGCCCTCAGCCCGACACACTGCTAAGCCAGACGGTATCTCATAAATGATGCCACGGCACCGCTCCGCAGGGTCAGCACGGAATCAGCCCAGCGCTTTGGGATCACCAGCAAAACACTCGCACGCGGAAACTACACGGCTGCTGCAATTACTGTCATTACACAACGACCATTCAGCCCCACTCCTCCAGCCAGGCAGGACCGTTCCAACCTGCCGCTAACAAACACAGCCTTGTCGGGCTGTCTGGGCACGAAGGCGCCTGACACCGGCACAGCCTGCCAGGAGAAGACTGCTGGCAACGTAAGGACCTGCGAGCTGGACCAGGACACTGCAGCCATTGGTACTTCTAGCTGATCAAAGGGTGAGCACACTCTACCTCCACAATCTTGTGAGAGCTCCTACAAGCTGGTGTTCCTGTGCGACTTGGTCTGGGTGATCCTGTTGTGGCAGGGGGATTGGACTAGATGATCTTTCAAGGTCCCTTCCAATCCCTAATGATTCCATGATTCCACAAGCTGACTTGTGAAACAGGCTTAAAGCTGCTCTTCAGTGCAGGATTATAAATCCAGGTCCTGACTGTCCTCCCTCCTGCAGCAGGAACATCACATTCAAGGGCAACCATCCATCTCTTACCAGGATGGGGCAGGGAGTAAAGGAAGAAGTATCTTGACTAAATGAAATTCCAGCTTGGTCTGAGCAAGCTGACCCTTGCAAAGGGCATCCCATGGTCACTCCCCCAGATAAAACTCCCTGCAGCGTGCAGGTGTTGGAAACGGAGAGCAGGGACACCCAGCAGTGTGCAAGACACTTAAACATAAAACCTGTGACTCTATTAAGTTCTGCCCCTACAGTTCTCACCTACAACTGCAGTTGGGAAGGGGATGAATTCAGAGAGGGGACTGTGGTGACAGGAGCTGGAACTGGCCCAGGCAGCAGCAGCATCACCCACATAAGGGGACTGAGGTGGCTTCCAGCCTTGTGCTTCCTGCAATCTCAAGACCTTTCTGGAATCAAAATGTTTTTAATTGTGTCTACATCATTAATTATGACTAGTGATCACAGCTTTGGGAAAGGTACGAAGCAGCCAATCACTTCTACTACACTCTAACTAGGCAGGGGGGAAAGCCTTTCTGAAAGAAACCTTTGCTTGGTGAAGTTTTCTGCTGTCTAAACTAAGGCAGGAACAAGCTTGGTGCTCAACCTGAGAGGCCACAGAACCGTGTAAAGGTGCAGATCCTGAGACTGGCAGCTTTGCAGAAAAGGAGATTGAGAGGAGACCTTATTGCTGTCTACCACTGCCTGAAGGGAGGGTGTAGAGAGGTGGGGGGTCGGACCCTTCTCCCAAGTCACTAGTGATAGGACAAGAGCAAACAGCCTCAAGTTGTGCCAGGAGAGGTTTAGATTGGACATCAACTAAAAATCTCTTCCCTGACAGAGTGATCAGGGATGGGAACAGGCTGCCCAGGGAGGGGGTGGAGGGTTCAAAATCTTGTAGCTGTGGCTCTGGGGGACAGGGTTTAGTGGGCAGGGTGGGGTTGGGTTTTGATGATCAGATTGGACGTAGGTCTCATCCAACCTTGATGATTCTATGATTTGGCCAAACCCTGACTGCAAGCTCTAGAAATCCTGCTAGCCCAAAGTCTCTTGAACTCAAGGACTGGAGGCAAACCTGCCCCAAGGAGCAGCAGTTCCCGTGGACAGCAACTTGGAGTCTTTAGGCTTTTGGGTTTACTCATTTTGCTAAAGCTGGCGACCATCTGCAATCTCCTTTTGCCTTGCATCTCCATTTTGAGTGATTTATCATCAGGTATCACCTTCATTTGCCCACTTTATGAGGTGCAGAAGAAATGATTAGTCATTACGTATCAGACTTGCCTGGACCATCTGTGCCAGGCTCTGCAGCACTCTTGTTTTGGTTCTCTCTCCAATACATGGCGGGGAAAAGAAGCCCAAGGGGAGAACTGTATTTGCTGGAAACACAAAGCAGAGCAGTCATCAAGCTGGCTGGCAGCAGAGCCTTTCTGCTCTGCCGTAGCCTCCCTCCACAAGGAACGTGCAGACCGTCGTCTTCGCTGTAATTTAACCGGGGATACAAATTGCAAGCAGGATTATTTCAAAGACCTTTATTTATTGATTAGAAACTAAGTCCTTATCCCCTTCCTGCCCCCTCCTTGAGTCGTGCTGATTGCACACAATAGCGAGCTATCGCTGAAAGAGCCAATTAAGTCAACTTCTGAAGGGTAATTGAACAGCTGAAATTCTTAGTACAATATTACACTGCATTATCTTGATTGCAGCGAAGAAAAACAAAGCCATCGGAGCAATGAAAATCAGAGACAGGCATTAGCCACAGGGAGGAGACTGAAATGGACTGAGCCGTTACCAACTCCTCCCCACCCCCCCCAACAATTGTTTTCTTACTTCTAACCCTTGCTAGAGGTGTGAGAAAGCAAAAAACAGCCTTTGTCCCATTTATTTTCTGCTCCTGGAAGGACTTCATGAAGGAGTGGGTGAGCTGAGAATGGTGGTGGCCATGGTTGCTTCACCACATCCCTCCCCATGGAGGCACCCAACATCAGGGCATCCCACAGTCAAGAGACCTTCTCTATTCTGCCCTCCTGGCTACCTTCAAAATCACCTGAAGGATTTTAGATTAGCTCTGAAATGTCCCAAGTGGGCTACAGTGAGACTGGGGAGGAAGGACACAGCTTCAGCAAGTCTCCTTCTTTGGAGATGTTTAAAACCTGCCTGGACATGTTCCTGTGTGACTGGATCTAGGGGATTCTGCTGTGGTTGGGGGGACTGGACTAGATGATCTTTTGAGGTGCCTTCCAATCCCAAATGTTCTCTGATTCAATCCCTTAGAGAAACTAAAGAGGGAAAAAAGGGGGAGAAAGTGATGGAAAACCCATCAGTACTCAGATGACATAACGTCACTCATTTAAATGCAGTAGAAACCCCACACCACACACTGAGAACAGGATCCTCAGCAGCTTGAGGACACTGGCTGTACGTGGTCAACATTCACCGTCCACTTGCAAGTCACAGCACGTGGGCTATAAAGCATTCAGGCAGGCACATAAAAAAGCAGCTTTCTCTAAAGTAGGAAAAGGGGCGCCACAAAACGTGAAAATCTCTCTCATTCTTCTGCACCGACAGCAGACTGTGGTGTGACCTGCCCCTTCCTCTGTCCTCCTGCCCCTTTTATCCGCCTGGGGTCCCACAGAAGCAGAATAAACCCACCCAACCCAACCTCTGAGCAGATTAAAGGCCAACTGCTGCTTTCCTGGAGCTGCTTTGGCTCCATCTGCCTCCCCACACATGCATTTTGTCCAGCACTGGAGTCCCGCTGTAGAACATCCAGCTGAGCAGGGTGAGATGCTGCAGCGTGGAAGCTTTCTGAGACCATCCTTCCAGCAGTGCCTGAGGTCCCTGCCCTGAGCGTCACAGGCTTTCCAGCCCAGTACAAGGACAGAAGATAGACCTCCCAGTCAATGCCACTCCTCTGCCACCACACGTGCCAGCAGAGAAATGCAAACCCATCGTTCTGTAGACAAAGCTTTTGTGTTTGAGGGTCTGCAGGAAGGATGGTTAGAGAGAGGCTTTAGCACCTTGCAGGTTGGGAAGCCCTCCTGTACCTTCAGCTCCCACCTGTGGAATGAGCTGAGTGACACCAGCCTGTCTGTAGAGGGCTTTGATTTTCATCAACCCACATCCTCATCCAGGAGCCCAGTCCTCACCCTACTGCTCCGGGGCCTCGGGAGCTACCAGTCTGAACAAAACCACCCCCAAACCCATCAGGAATGTGGCAGTATCACGCACGTAACCTCCGAAGCACAGGTGGCACCATCATTTGCCACCAAGCCCCAGAAAGCTGGCACCAGCACACACTGCTGAGCGCTGCTCAGGGTCAGCCTTGTTCAATTTTGTCAGTCACTCGCCAGCTGATGAATGAATTCTCTCTGCAATTCCCACCGACAGCCAGGACACAGCCTAAACAACCTGGACGAGGTTTTCAAACTCGAGTGGTCTTTACCCAGAAGGAAGCCTGGCTGCTCAAACACACCCCAAGAGCCCTGCTCCTCAGACAATGCTCCACAAAACGGGAGCTTGAAGTTTTTCTTAATTCAACAGGCTGAAGGCTCATCAAACGCAGCAGAGCCCCAGCCCCTCCCTGGCCAGGCTGCGCTGGAGGCTTGTTCTGCCTTTTCAAAAGCTCTTTTCAGCTACATGATCAGGAAAAGCCCGTGATGACTTCATCTCGAGCAGCTCTGAAAACTGTTCGCGCTTTCCCCGGGAGCTTACGTCAGCTCACGGGACAGAGGAGCCACCAGGACCACAAATGTTTCCCATAAATACTGCCCCGCGACACAGATGCGCCGAGAACACTGTGACATCTTCACACCAATTACAGGGACACTTCAGAAACAGAAACACCCGGTGTGGAAGGGAAACAAACAAACACACGCGCCACACACGAGCCTGAAGAGAGCAATGATCTGACACTCCAGTGAGCTGCTGCTTCTTTAGAACTCTTATTTCCCAGGACACATCATAGAATCTCAGGATCGGAGGGGACCTCCAAAGAGCATCCAGTCCAATCCCCCTACAACAAGCAGGGCCATCACTCGCCAGATCAGGCTGCCCAGAGCCCCATCCAGCCTGAGCTTGAATGGCTCTAGGGATGGGGCTTCCACCACCCCTCCAGGCAGCCAGTCCCAGGGATCCCCCACCCTCAGATTCAAGAACTTTTTCCTCGTGTCCAGCCTCCTTTTCCAGCCTCAAACCACGACCCCTCACCCTACCATTCCCTGCCCTGTGGAATAGTTCTTCCACAGCCTCCCGACAGGCTCCTTTCAGGGACCGGTTCATACTCCACGGAGACACCAGTGCCACCGCCCAGCGTACAACGCACGGCTCCCAGAACAACTGCTGCCAGGGAGCAGGGCTTGTGCATTCACTGCCCATCGCTGGCCACGTACACACGCTTTAATTCCGACCTCAAACGCACTTTGGGCCGCGGCAGATGTTTCCTACAGCACAGGCTTCCTTCAGACGAGAGTTAATTCAGTTTGAACACGGCAGCAATGAAGAAAGGGATTTAGATGCTCTCCGCTCACGCTCCAAGCTTAGTGCTGCGGAGGTAGAAACGAGCGAGAACCACGTGGAACAGCTCAACCTGTAGTGAGGTGGGGGTCGGTCTCTTCTAGCGACAGGACCAGAGGAAACGGCCTCAGGTTGGGCCAGGGGAGGGTTAGATTGGATGTCAAGAAAAAATCCCTTCCCTAACAGAGCAGTCAGGGGTTGGAACAGGCTGCCCAGAGAGCAGGTGAAGTTGCTGTCCCTGGAAGGGTTCAAACAACAAGCAGATGTGGTCCTGAGGGACAGGGTTTAGTGGGCAAGATGGGGTTGGGTTGATGGTTAGACTGGATGATCTTGTAGGTCTCTTCCAACCTTTATGATTCTCCCAGCCTTGGCTCTGACGTTAGACCAGCCAGATGAGCCGCTCTCCCCTCTCTGTGACACCAGCCTGAGTCAAAAAGAAATTGAACTCTTTTAATGAGGTTCTTCCAGATACATGCTGGTGCCTCTTGTTTCAGGCTGCTTAAGTTTCTCCAGGAGAAGAGGGCATGTTCCTCTGCAAAACCCTTCCTCCTCTCCTCTTGTTAACCTCAACAGCATCTTCCTGTTCCTCAGCATTAATGATCAGAGGGTTATTCCACCAGCCCTTCCCTAAGAACCGCTCCTGTCAGAGAGTGACATTCACAGTTGCCTGCGCTGGAGAGCCCCGCGATGCTCTCACCCAGCCGTACGCTCTGGGATCATCTCCTCGCTCCGCAGCAGAACGGGCTTGAGAAGCGACAGCTGCTTAAACAGCTCACACAGAGGAGTCGTTTAAAGGGGAAAAAACACTATAAATAATTGAAATCACAGCAAGAAATGCTGGCAGAGCAGAGGGAAAGAGGGCAACTCAGAGGAAGCCAGCAGCAGGAGAAGAGATAAGGACTTCTCCTGGAAGCCAGACTAAACAAGAGTGTGAATAAATCCGCACGTCCCCACCGGTGCGCGGTGAGCTAGTGATGATGCTGTGATGGGTAGATGTGGATCTTAAATGGCCATTTCTGCCACTGATGCTGCCTCACCTGCATGGACCCACTTCTCCCAGCCCAGCCTTTATGATACAGCTCTGTAGAAGGCTCCCCAGTGAACCCAGCATGTTCAGGGCACAGCAGAGAGGACAGAATCACACAGTGATTTGGGTTGGAAGGGACCTTTAAAGGTCATGTGGCCCAACCTCGCTGCAGTGAGCAGGATCATCTTCAATGAGAGCAGGTTGCTCAGGATGCTGCTCTCAGCTGGGGCTTCTGAACACAGGGTCACTGTCAGGGACAGCTGCAGAAATGTTCACCTTTGGCTTGAAAGCTTTAAGAATGATTAACCAGCTCGCTGGAACAGCAGATGAGCATTTGGAGTTTCATCCCCAGCAGTAAAACATCTCCTCTGGTGCCCACAGCCGCTATCGACGGGCTGAGGTCACAGCTTTGCCTGATTGGTGACTACTGCAGCAATACTTCTCAACCTGCCTTTTCCAAGTTATGAGCCACAGCCCAGACAGAGCACTCAGGCTAAGTGACCTGCCACTGCCTTGACAGACTTCCAAAGAGATGTGAAATGTCTGCCTCTCTCAAGTGATCGGAACAATGCGGAGACAGAGAGCTCTGTAGACACCCACAAAAACAGTTTCTCTCTGGGTACTGGGACTTGGCCGAGGAGGAGATGGCAGGAGACAGTTTATCATGCTCTCAGGAGATAACACCTGGCACAACAGCTCCAGGTACCACCTCATCACAGCACAGGGTTGAGGAATGAAGACTTCAACCAGCGACTCAGCTAACCAGGTACCTTTCAACGAGGAGCAAGTAATGAGGTTTCTTAGCCAGTGACTCATTCACAGGGTATGGGGTGGTGTCAAGAACCAGGTGAAAAACCTCATTAAGACCTCTGGAAGTCAAGAGCAGGTAGAAGGGGCGGTGTTCTCGGGGATAAGATGGGTATCTTGCTTTACACAGCAATCACGCCACTTTTAAGGGTCAACTGCCAGACCTCCACAGACTCCTCTTGCAGAACGTTGGCAGTTTTAGGGCAAAAGCTTGGATGTGCCCAACTGGATACCAGAGCCTTCTGCCAGCTACCTGCCCCAAATCCAAGCTTGGTATGTCAGGGCTGCACTTTGTGTGCATCTAAGGACATCCTCCAGGTGGGACAGGCAAGTGACAGCTCGTGGTGGTGGGAATGGCAAGTCTGGTGTGAAGAGCAACTTGAGTCTACAGCAAGAACAGACACACCAGCTCCTTGGATTTCAGAGCAAGATCGGCCCCTGTAAACTCAGTGTGACACAGGAAGGCGACTGGAAACCCAAGTCCACCTTGCACAGAACTGCATTTCTTGTTTGGCTTCTCATTAGAAGCACAGATGCCTTTCTATACTTCCAGGAGACATCTAAACCTCAACTGTACTGCCATGCCAGCAAGAAAAGATGAGAACCTTGTGATTTGAGAGGCTCTCCTGCTGAGGAACAGCATCTGGGCACTGTCCACACCGTGAATGATGGAGCCTTTCCCTGACAAGACAGCCAAGCACAGCGTCTGTCCTCCAGCGGGCAACAGGAGGATGCTGACTACACACCCTCCTCTTCCAGCTGGAGGACAGCTCGTGGGCAGCCATCTCAGCTGAAGTCCCCAGACCTGGCTCCCTGAAGGACGCTGCAGCTGGTCCAGGCACGCCTCAGCTCACTTAGTGTGAGGCTGCAGAGAAACAACACTCTGACAGCTGGCAGATCCAGCTGCCTGCAGCTAATGGAGGATAACGAAGAACCAGCCGCTCGCAGCAGCGCGGCTCCGTTGCCCAAACCTCCCAACAGCAGATTTCCTCCGGCCACGTGGTCGTGGAGAACAGAGATCTCGTAAGGCGGCTCTTGGAGCGCCGCTAACTGATCCGACCCTGTCCAAATGTCAGGCTTGCTGTCACCACAAAACTGCTCCTTTCTCTCCCTGCTGTCCTCCACTTCATCCACAGGGCATCCACTGGGATCAGACACAAAGGCGGCAAAGAGCCTACAACAAGAGCCTCATTAACCAACCGCACAACTGGGTTTGTTTTGGAGGACAGAGCCATCCCCTGTGCTGCAAGGCAGAGCCTTCGCTGGGGTAAAACATGGAGCAAATCAAACAACATCTTCAACATTTTAATACTGGAAGTGGCTCTCCCGTCCGACTTCAAACAACAGCATCAACAGCTGTAAGCGGAGGTGGGGAGAGGTCCCCAGGAAGTCTCCCAAAACAGCAGACCAAGTGATAAAAGAAAAGGAAGGAGGTTTCAGATCCACCCTGGAGAGGAAGCGTGGCGCAGCTTTGACCTGCAGCAGGGAGCAGGGGGAGAAAAGGGAAACGTGATGGCAGGGAGCAGGAATCAGGTTCATTAGGAGCAGCCAGGTGGACAAAGGGCAGATGATCACCACGCAACAGCATCTGCCTTGGGGTCAGCTAACTTCTGAGAACGTCTGCTCAGCTTCAGCATCTCAACACGCGAAACCAGTGTCCACACAAGAGGCCTCTCCTGCGAGGACGGGGTTTAATGCCACTGCGATAATTATCTAGATCCTTCTTTATCCCATTAGTGGTTCTCGTTCGCATCCCGGAACACCATAAGCGGATTGCTCAAGAATTATTTGCCGGCCGCTGGTTCAATCCCGACTGGAATTATCTTTCTACCTCAGTATGAAGAAGAGAGATTACAGCACTGCCAGCCTTGCTGCGGTGCCCTCCTTTCTGAGGCTCCTTTTATCACTTTCACTCTGTGAGGTGATGAAAAGAAAGAGCAATTGTGTCACGGACATGGTTTTGCCCTCTCCACCTTTTCCTTCCCCGCGCCAGCACCAGGGAGGAGGAGACACTCTTCCCACCGGGAGACGCGCCACTGCACCTGCACGGAGGCGAAGCTCAGCAAGGCTTAGCCATCCAACCACCCGCAGGACAGCGTCCAAAAACGCCGCCGGCTGCCCTGCGCGCCGCGATCCGCTCGTAAAAGAACAGCGACGAAGCTGCTAAAACCAATTAAACCAGCCGCTCGGCGCAAGCGGGAGGCGCGGGATTCGCCGCGCTCGAGCTCCCAGGGGCGCAGGCGAGACGTCGCGGGCCCCCGCGCTCGCCAGCGGGATCCGTCGCTCCGCAGGCTCCGACGGGGACACAGCCAACATCGCTCTCGCGGCAGACACAGTCCCTTGCTCCGAGGCCTAAAACAACAAGGAGACAACACTCCCCTCCCGGCCGCTCTAGCCGCCCGCCAGACTTCGCGTTCATGGAAGGACTGCTTCCCCGTCCAGGTACGGCGACGGCACTGGTTGTCTCCCCAGGCCACGTCTGCCCTGCGATGAGGAAGGATGCCTGGACGCCGCAGAAACTACCTCTCCTCCCTACTGAGACGTCGGGAGGGAGATGTTCTGACCCAACATGAACGGGAACACGTGGATTCTTTAACAAAGCCTGGGGCAGGGCTGTGCAGTGAGAACAGTAGGAGAGGTCTCTCCTCAAACAAGCGATTAAAAGCGGGAGGAGGGACACAATAACAGCAGGTGCCAAATACTCAACACCCAGCAGCAGAGACTCTTCCAATTCCTCACTTTCCCCCAAAGCAAGATGTGCAAGTGCTCTGGTAGAGAGGGGCAGCCCCTGCCCCACCGACACCCTGTCAGCAGCAACACCACCACGGCACTAAGTGGATTTAGAATCATTAGGGATCTGAAGGGACCTTGAAAGATCATCTAGTCCAACCCCTTGCCACAGCAGGATCACCTAGACCAAGTCATAGAGTCAGTCAGGGTTAGAAGGGACCAGAGGATCATCCAGTTCCAACTCCCCCACCATGGCTGGCCAGACCCCCATCCAGAGNGTAGAGGGGGAGAATCACCTCCCTCGACCTGCTGGCCACACTTCTGATGCAGCCCAGGATGTGGGCTGCAAGTGCACACTGCTGGCGCATGCTGAGCCTGTCATCCACAAGCACCCCAAGTCCCTCTCCTCCTTTGGAAGGCACAAAAGAGCAGAAAGTACATTGAACGATCCTTCTATCTGACCCCAGAATGTGGCCGCTCTTCCCAGCAGCAGAACTTGCGAGCTGGCTGTGCTCTCTGCGAGCCACCGCCGAGGTGCAGCAATAAAACACCAGTAACGATCCTGCTATTTTAAGGCGGCAGCTCCAGACGCTAAATGCCCACAGTGCAACCGGAGCCATCGCAGAGCTCCCATCCTGCCAGGCTGGCACCTCGAAGACACGAGCAATATTCCAGAGGAAACCTGAGCCTTTAAAACACTTATTTCCAAACCCAGCAAATAATCGCCGAGCCCCTCGGTGATCAATACCCAAGACAAACAGGCAATTAAGCTTCAAAAGAAACAGAAGAAAGAAGTTAATATTTGCCAAAGACAAGCCAAACACGCTTCTTCACGGTAACCAAACACCCACCACAAATAGATATTTTAGCTCAGCACAGAGGCACTCTCAGAAAAGTAATAAATTCATCTAATAAACCAGGCAGACAGGGCGGAACCAGACGTTACCGAAACACAAACTGGTCTGTGCGGAGCCAGCCCGCGGCCCGTGTCCCAGTTTATGCTCCTCCACCACTCTGGGTACTCACCTTCCCCACCCAGGTCAGCGCTTCACTGGGGGGAGAGACGCGTTTCGAGCAGATTCCCTGGCACGACGAAGCAGGGAATTGGAGCCATCGAATGACGAAGTTTGTGCTCGGCTACAATTTGCATTTCCTTTTAGGGGTTGTTTTTTTTTGCCTTTAAATACCTCTGGTTCCAAAAAGTCAGCAAATTAATCTGTTTTTAAACACTACTCTTGCTTCGTTTAAGCTCCATCCGCAGGGTGTAGGATGAGCTCTCACAGAACATTAGGGATTGGAAGGGACCTCAAAAGATCCCCCTGCCACAGCAGGATCACCTAGACCAAGTCGCACAGGAACCATCCACCTGTGATCCAGAAGAATCCCCACAGCACGTCCCCACGCTAGGACCAGGAGGGTTTGTCCTGTGGGGCTGCACCCTGCCTGGCCATCATTTTGGGGACCTACAGGGACTCAGAGCAACCCCTGACACCCACTACAAGAACCAGCACTGTCCTCTCCCTGGGCAGCTGCACCTTCACCAGCTTCCCCCCAAAATCACTGCTTGGAGTTAATGAACCCACAGTATGAGGCAAGAACCTGCTGAAGTTTCTCCAATGGTAGATAACTCGAGCTGGACAAGATTAAGAGGGAAGACATCCATCCTGGTCTTTTAGTGGCACATCAAAGGAAGAAGG
Source organism: Rhinopomastus cyanomelas (assembly GCA_013400115.1). Lineage (NCBI taxonomy): Eukaryota > Metazoa > Chordata > Aves > Bucerotiformes > Rhinopomastidae > Rhinopomastus > Rhinopomastus cyanomelas. Next base: position 183,841 of record VXBP01001958.1, on the reverse strand, counting down.
AAGGGAGGAAACCAAAGGAAATGGAAGACAAAGAGAAAAGATATCAAAGCCAGCTCTGGCGAGAGCGCGCTGCAAGATGGCACAAAGGAACAGCTACAACACGAAAGGCAAGATCAAATAAAAGCAAAAGCCAAGAGTCCGGGTGCAGACAGGAGGGAGGGGAGACCACCACCCCGCTCTCACCAGCACTAACTGAATAAATCATCTGACAGGTACTTGTCTGAGACAGTGGCCGAGTCTGAGAGAGTCCAACACCGCCCAGGTCCGTCCATCCACCCACAAGGCAGCAATCGAATGGTCAAACCCTGTTCTTGCTTCTCATATCCAGCACGAGGAGAAGGGACTTTTGACTGCAGTAATAGGACAAGGTTTGGAGCTAAAAGAGGGGAGATTTAGCTCTGAGGATAAAATTCCTCCCTGTGAGGGTGCTGAGGTGCTGGAACAGGTTGCCTGGGGAGGTTGTGGCTGTTCCATCCCTGAAAGGCCAGTTTGGATGGGGCTGTGGGCACCCTGCTCTGGTGAGAGCTGTTGCTGCCCATGGCAGGGGGTTGAGACTGGATGGTCTCTCAGCTCCAACACAAACCACTCTTGCCAGCACAGGGAGAAAAGAGACCCCTGTGTGTTCCAAGTCAGTCTTGAAGACGTCACCAGGATGGTCAAAAAAGTCCCTGAGGTGTGGACCAGGCAGCAGCACTGACTGAGGCCAACACTGAGCTCTTGCCCCCGTTCAGCAATCATCCCACTACCACCAAGCCCTAAATCACCAGTAAGACAGGTGTCACTACCCGTAAACAGACTCAGCAATGCAATCAAACTTGTAATGAAAATAAAAGACAGGTGGAGATGAATTTTTGCACGGAAGCTTCTTTAAAGCCTGATGATTTACGTTTTAATGCTACTGCTGTCCACTTCAATATCAGCAGAGATGAAAACATCTTGCACAAACCTGTCTCTAGTCACTTCAGGATATAACTGAGCCAGGAGGGAGGTATCTACCCTGCACGTAGCACAAGAGGGCAGGAATGTCTAAATATTAGGGGAGCCACTTCAAAGCAGAGGCTGGGGGAAGATGGATTAGGGAGCAGTCGCTGTGCATCAGAGATAGGTCCATGCTGACCCTGCAGACTCAAATGTGACTTGATACTGGGATAAACACAGAAGGAGAAGCAGCCACTGCCGCAATTAAGACAATTGAGACAGTTAAGAGGCAATTTGAAACAGAAACCCACCCCTCCCAGATTTTCTTGCTTTGCAAGAGAAGCCTGACATGAGCTCAAAGCCAAACCCAAGACGGGCATCACTGAAAAAAGAGCCCCCTACACTTCAATTCAGATCTGAACATGCAGGGAAAACGTGTTTCTATCCATTAAAGATGACAAGCCTCTCCCCAAACCAGGAAGCCATACAGAAAATTCTCCATCGGCACTCCCTGAAGAACCTCCCCTGCCCACGTTAACCCGCCAGCCCCCACCAAAGCTCTTCTTTGTGTTAATAGTTTCCATAATCCTCCAGTCTGATCAGTGGCTCCGGCCACTGAGGCAGCACTCTTCCCCCAGCCAGCCTCGCCACACTCCTGGGTTTCAGCTCCTGAAGAAAACATCCACAATGGAACTGGCACGATAACAATATGGAAACTCTTCGGATCAATCGTAAAGCTTCGTCTCCAAACACAGCCCCACCTCTGCAAAAGTTCATTACAGAGCCCGGTGTGGCTGTGGACATCAGTGCCAAGGCAGGCGCCCCAGGATGGGCATTGGCTGGTGTTTCTTTCCACCATGGACTGAGAAGCTGGTACTTTTGGGACAGGTTTGGGTTTAGTGAAGAGGAAGGAGAGCGGATAACCCTGCAGCAGCCTTGTCCAACTGCTACAGAAATTTCTCCATCACTTAGCAGCCTTCAAAGCTTCCTGGAGATGTCTGGCAGCTTCACTTAAACTAGCCGGCTATAGATGTGTTCTGCATTAAACACTAAGTGAATAATCAATGAACATTCAGGATATAAGCACAAATCAATGGTTTGTTTTAGATGAATCAAAGGGAATTACAAATGAGGAAGGGTTTTGTTCTGTAACAGATGTAAACCAGGAGAAGTGCTCGATGTATCTGGATGTGTGTGTGTTAACCTGCTCTGCCTGCTCCTCTCCTACGCACTGAGAGCGTTCCTGCTGCCCTCCAAACCCCCATGACAAGAGATGTCACTGTCCCCAGAGAGGAGATGGGAACTGAGGCATGAAACCGGTCGAGTGACTTTCCCAAGGCTGGGAGGGATACAGCATGGCAGGGACCTGAACCCAAGTCTCTGCTTGCAGTGACTTCAATTCCATCACACAGCCGCAGCTCTGATCGCTGGAGCAGCACCGGGACGCAGACCAGTGCACACGCAGTACGCGTCAGGAGGCCAGAGTAAAGATCCAACACGACCAGCCAAGAAATCAAAACAGAAACACAACTGACTTCAGACAGTGAAAGATATATTTGGATAAACATGCATCACCAGCTTTGATGGTGCCCACTGCACCCGGGGTGAATCTGGTCAATCCACACGCAGGGTAATTTTACAGACGCTGCCGCATTCCGGCCACCAGTCCCGCACAACGTCTGCCAAGCACCACACAGGCCAAGCACAGGCTCTCAGAAGTGCTCCTGCTCTTCTCTTTATTCACCAAGCTTTTTGCCGACAGACTGAAACTCTGCGGCTCCTCCGCCAGATCCCCCGCCTGCACCTCCTCAGCCATCGGAGGCACAGGCTGGGTCTGCAAAATGTGCTGTGAAACCAGCCCAGCTCTGACCAGAGCTTTCACTTGCGCCGGTCCAGCAGCCGGTGCCCAGGACCTCAAAGAAACGGCACAAACATGAAGTCAAGCTGGTGTGGGCAAGAGAAATGAAAAAGCAGCGGGAACCCCCACACGCCGCACGATCTGGCTCGTATTTAGCGGCATCACAAGCCTGGACTCTGCTGCTTCTGGAGTGGATTAGCGTTCACGGCTTTGCTGCATTACATAAGATGACTGTAAACACGCTCAGAGGAACTTCCCTCCGGGACAACGTCTGCTTCCCACAAAGGACACCCCGAGCGAGGAGAGCATCCTGCTGTGTGCGGCACCGAGCAACTGCTGGCTCTCTATGGAGACGCTGCCCGAGCCTGTCCTGTGGCAAAGGGCACCGGAGCAACACCTACGCTGCAGCTGGTGCCCCATGACCATCGACAGCTCGGCATCCTGCTCCACACCACGTTCAGAAGTCAAGGGAGTGACCTTGTGCTCAGATCCGCACCAAGACAGGCAGCTGGGATGCGAGCAGTGAGTCCTTCACGGAGCTGTGAGTGTCTATCGCGAAGAACCTTCACGACACCCTTGGGAAGAATCACTCCCTTAGGAGGAGCATCCAAAATAGCACATGATCAAAACTCAGCAGTGTGAAGCTGCAGAGAGCGATCCCACGGCACAGGTAACCCTACGGATGCCTGCACTTGTGGTTTTACAACAGAAGGAAAACTAAACCACCACAATTTAACTGCAGGTAGGTTCAACTGTTCATCTTCATCCCATCTGCACCTGTGACCTTTCTAAAGTCATAAAAGTTGTTGGTTTTACAAGGTCCTCAGTAAAATGCACCCTGTAATACCCATGCTAATGCCTGAGACTGCCCATGCCTTCCCCAAGGAGGGGTTCTCCAGCTGCAGGTCACCCTCCACAGTTCAACCCCGCATGTCCACCTCATCTCAGCAGGTTATGGAGAGCTTATGCTCTCTTCCAAGGCAGCTGCCGGGTTTTGAAAGCTTAACCATACTTACACCTAGGATCAGCAAAGAGAGAACACTGAACTTTGGCCAAGACACCTATCACCATGCTGCACGTGGTCCACCTCCAAGCCATCTCATGATGCTGGACCTTGGCTGCCTAGATGACTGGGTGTGCTATTTGAGGCTGCCCTGCTCTGCCTGCTCCAGCAGACTATTTCAAACCTCGTTTATAATTGGAAAGAGGCAGCATCTGGTTTTGCAGACCGTGAGGTCAGAACTTTAGCAACAACCCCAGAGAGGCAAAACCCTGATAGTGGGTAAACAAAACCTTCATCAGCCACAGAAAAGCAGCTCTGGAGCTGGTTTGACCTGGATTTTTGATTTCTGACTACTTGTTTTGCCCTGCCAACACAGAACAGGAGGACGAGCAGGAGCTGCAATGCTTTACAGGTGTCTTAATATTATTTTATTCTCTTACTGCGGCCATCCAGGACACCTTGCCAGTCTTCCCCAGTATGCAATGACAAAGGCTTGGGATTACAGGGCACAGCTACTTGCAGGGGATGGCTGATGTTACAGGGGACTGGCAAACACAAAGTCTGTCTTTGAAAAAATAATGGGATGAGGACAAAGAGGATCGAGGAAATTATGGAATAATCAGCTTAACTTTGGTTAAAATACTTAGAAGACAAGGGGGACCTGAGCAAGAGCTAATCTCTGTTTATCAAGAACAAATCACATCAAATCTATCGCATTTCTTTCTGCAACAGGGTACCAGGACTGGTAGGAGGAAACAAAGATTTCAGCGAGACCTCTGATAGTATCTCCTGGGACATCCCCGTAACACAGCTGGGGGCACACGGGCTGCACTGAGCCACCTCGAGGTGCCTGCAGCACTGCTGGGAAGACACCACCAAACTGGTCACTGCTCTTTGAGCACAGACTGGGAGGACCTTCCTAAAGAGGGTTCCAGGGAAACCCACTCCAGATGTGACACCACTCAGTGTTCTCATCCGCGACGTGGCCAGTGCAGAGACAACACACTGGTTGTCTTTGAAGGCTACACCAAGCTGAGAGGGACTGCAAGCACACAGCAGAAAGAGAGGAGAATTCAAAACAATCCTCATGCTTCAGAAGAAGCACCTTGGAAAAAAAAAAAAGTGCAGTTCAACAAGGACAACCATGAGGTAATTGATTTGGTGAGAACGAGATGCAGGAAAAGTTCTGGAGAAGACTGGCTGAAGGGTTGATAGAACAAAAACTGTGAAGCACAATTTCCACTGTGGCAAAAATAAGAAGGAACCACAGTGGGATGTATGAAGGGGACCACTGTATGTAGAAGACATGAAGTAATTCCTTCTTCTGAGCAAGAATGAGGCAGCAGCTTCAGCCCTCTAGCGCAGATGAAGCATCACCCTTCACAAAGGATAACGGTCCAGAAGAGAGTAACAAGAACAACTGCAGACCAACACTACATGACTTGGAAAGAACGGTCAAAGGAACCAGCGTGGTTTAATCTACATTAACTTAAGGGGACTAAGGGGAGGCACGGTAGCAACTTCCAAACGTCAAACAGGCTCCTGCAAAGAAGGAAGGAAGGAAGGAACTTTTCTGCCTGTGCCAAATAAAAGGGAAAAAGAGCAGCAATCGCAAAACCAAACTGAAGGGAAAGACATTTCTGTTCAGATCACATGAAAAACCTAATGGCAGGGCTGCTAAATGTCAAACAGATTGTCCGGGGAGCTTAGGCGCCTCTGACATCTGAGGTTTTTAAGAATGAATACGACAAACATCTGTCAGGAAGGGGTTGGTTATCGCTGATCCTGCACAGGGGCAGGAGATGGATGGAATGACCTCTCAAGGTCTTCTCCAGCTCTGCACAGAATAACTGCCTGATACGTAAATGACCATAATAGCCGGAAACCTGCTGTGCTGACACAGCCTGACCCGCATTATTCGTGACCTGTTGCAGCGATCGCTCTTCACGAGCGACAATCTGTTGCTGTCAGAGGAGAACATGTATCTCGGGGATGGTCCTACCAAGAGGCACCTGGGGTTACTATTCTGTCACTTGAACAAGCAATGGGGAACAGCTACATGTTAAAAAATACAAGGGATGACACAGTCCAGGTTGGCCACCCTGCTTGAGCAACTAGCAGTGATGGCTGTGAGACCTCACAGCACCACATGCTGCTTTCACTTCATTTATGGGAGGGAACGACGAGCAAAGCAACTGCTCAGCAGCAACCACAAGAAAGCAACAAGCAGAGCTCTCTGCCCCTGCACAACTTACCACAGTCTAGCACTTCTGTGAAAGCACGTACCACACCACCTGCTTGTGCAAACACTTTGGCCAGCTCAGAATCTCAACAGCAGAAGCTTAACGGATCCACTGGCTGTGCCCCAGCGTTGTAAACACCCATCACCCAAACCTCTGCTGAGAGGCAGCTCTAGAGGGACTTAAAGTGTGTCAGCAGCACATCAGGAGAGCCCTTCAGCTGAAGATTGAGGTGATGGAGCTCAAGCAACTACCCTTCAGCCACCTGCAGCAGTCAGCAGAAGGCAGCACATCCCAGGTGCTCCTGCCTTGCTGCTGGGGAAGGGGCTGGGCTGGACAAGCATCTACATGGGCTTGTGTCATCCTGCCCATCAGAGCCTAAACAACCCCTCCCAGTCCCCAGAGGCTCCAGCCCTGACACCAGCCTCCTGACACAGACTGCACCTTGTGATTGTGCACAGTGTGCTGGGACTGCAAACCACTCAGTCATGTCTGATGCTCAGCAAAAGCTGCTTCTCACCAGCTGTGGGGAGCAGTAAGAGAGGATCAAGGGCTGGACAGCAGGACAACCTGCCTTTTAACAACCTCTAAACTTGCAGGAACTGGAGGGGCTGAGGGACCACCACGGGCACAAGAGGTTGCAAACCCATAGATGAGACAGACACCCAACTGAAAAGAAGCTACCAGAACTGTCCTCCACGCCAGGGCAAATCCAGTTCAGGGCTTCAGAGAGCCACAAGATGGGGAAAAGCAACGACCACCTTGTCAGTAAGAAACAGTGGTGAGCATCCCCACACGGGATTCCCCCGCAGCCTCCATAGGACGGGGCCCTGCACCCCGGCTCTGCAGTTGCCTCCTCGGTGCAAAACCAGCACCAATATCTGAGCGCTGAAGCCGGCAGCCCCCGTCCCAGTCCCTGAGCCATTCAACTTATGGACCCAGCACGGAACTGCAACTGACATGAGTGGAGCAGGGAGGGCAGGGCGGCTCCGACCTCCCCTCAGCTCAGAGACTCCCCTCGTCCAGGGTTCCCCAATTGCCGGCATCACCTGCTCCCCACGAAGATTTAACCCGCGTGGGTCCCACCACCCACCAAAGGTTTTCTCAGTACCCCAGGGGGTGTGGAGCAGCGCATCGCCGGAGCAGAGCCCAACGCACCCCAGGGGGGCGAGCAGGGACCTCCGGGACCCACAGCACCTCCTGCCCGACTGGGTACAGGCACACCCGCACCGGGGGGGGTCCCACGGGTCGCGGTGCCGCGGTGCTACAGGGGGGTACCATAGGTCCAAGAGTTCATAGCATCCCCTCGGGGTGCAGCCGGGCCCCCCCTTACCTTTGTGCCCGCCGAAGGCCCCGTACCAGGAGAGCGAGAGCAGCGCGCAGAGGCAGCCGAGCAGCAGCGTGAGCGCCGTGCTGCTGCGGAGCCTCATCGCCTCCTCACCGGCGGGGGCGGCTGCATGTCCCGGGCGCGGCGCGGCCTCGGCGGCCCCGGGGGGCCGCGGGTCGAACGCGGAGCGGAGCGGGGCGGGGAGCGAAGCGGGGCGGAGCGGAGCGGGNGAGGGCGCCCCCGTGCGGGGGAGCGCGAGACTGCAGCGGGGCGAGGAGAAGGAGGAGTAGTGTGAGAGGGAGGCTGTGTGGGGTGTTTATGAGGGGCGTGTGTGTAGGTGTTTGTGTACGTGTGGATGTGTGAGGGTGGCAGAGCACTGGAACAGGCTGTCCAGAGAGGTTGTGTCATCTCCTTCTGCGGAGACTTAGAAACCCTGCCTGGGGGTGTTCCTGTGGGACCTGGCTGTAGGGGATCCTGCTTTTGGTGAGGGGGTTAGACTAGATGATCTCCAGAGGTCACTTCTGTGATTCTGTGTGTAAATGTGTCCATACGTGTGTGTGTGTACGTATGGGTGTGTATGGGGTGGGGGGAGGTGTGCAGGTGCATGTATGGGGTTGTATGTCTGTGTGTACCTGTGTGTGTCTACAGGGTACTTGTGCATGTACATGTGCTTGTACATAAGTGTCTGTATGTCCACGTACATGTATGTGTGTAGGGTTGTATGTGTGTGTATGGGGTTGTATTTATTAGGGGTTGTATGTGTGCATATGGGGTTGTACGTGTGTGCATATAGGGTTGTATGTGTATTGGGTTGTACATACGTGTTCAGGGTTGTATATGTGTGTATTGGGTTGTACATATGTGCATAGGGTTGTACATCTGTATATAGGGTTGTATGTGTGTGTAGGTTTGTATGTACGTGTATAGGATTGTATATGTGTGTACAGGGTTGTATGTGTGTGTAGGGTTGTACATGTCTGTGTATAGGTTTGTATGTTTATAGGGTAGCACACATATGTGTATTGGGTTGTACATATCTGTATAGGGTTGTACATGTGTGTATAATGCTGTGTGTCTGTCCCTAGGGTTGTACGTGTGTGTATAGGGCCGGAGGATGTATGTCTGTGGGGACACACAGGGTTTATTCATCTAGACATCTACACACTGAATTGTACGCATGCAGCCAGCCATACAAACCACCTACAGATCTAGGGGTGCCTGTGTGGGTTTATGCTTGTGTGTGTACACAATATTTCTCTGTATGTATGTAGGGGGTGTCCATATGTCTGGGGGTGTCCCCTCCATATGTCTGCATGGGGGTGTGGGGGTACCTGTACCTACACACAGGGGACAGCACATTTCCAGTGGTGGGGACGTGCACATGGGCCATCACATGAGGCACAAGCATGGCCCCACACGTGTGTGTCTGTGCACAGGGCTGTGCAGAAATGGCTCTCAACATGTGGAGTGGCTATGGATGGCGGTGTGTGCTCAGCCCCAGTGCACAGGGCTGTCCCCATGGCCCTACACTGGGGGTGGAGGGTTCTGCAGGGTGAACTCAGTGCATATTCACTGCCCTTTCTGCAGAAGTGGTTCATCTTGGTTAAGGAAACAGCATCTAATGTTCATTGAGGGAAAATCGATGCCAGATGACTGTCGCAAATGGCAGCTGCCGCCTGCAAGGGCGGCGTGGCTCCACCAAGGGACCTGGCAATCAGGGGTTATGGCCTCAGGCTGCTTGCCTGCGTGAAGGACAGAAGAAATCTGATTTGAAAATTATTTTGCTTGTGTTTTCTTCTGTTAATGGGTCTGGCTTGATCTCATTACAGACCAGAAGGAGCTGTAGGGTGACGCTGGGTTCGAAACACTGAGTTCACGTGTCTCCATGGCCTCAGATTGCTTCTGTAGCTGCTCATGATGCCGGAAGCTCGTGTACCCCATACAAGTGTGTGTAATTCCTCTGGCTGAACTTGTCGTCATCTACTCCCCACAGCTCTTCTAGTGAGTAAATATTGCTCAGATGTGTAAATATTGTAGGATTTGCTTCTGGCAATCAAAATCTGTTGCTTGACATGTTTGGATCAATTAGAGAGTCATCTAAAGCGCAGTATGAACCCCAGCCACAGGCAGCAGCAGCGACAGGCAGTGGGGTGATGCCCTGGGCAGTGCTACAGCCAGTGTGGGAATCCCCCTGAAATGGGGAAATCCAGCAAATGGACCCTCAGCCCTCTGCTCCACCGCCTTCTGAAAGGGTGAAGGCAGCTCAGCACCCAGGAGTGTGGATGCAGGAGGCTGTCTCGAGGTGCTCTGGGGGTTCCGTGTGCCTCACTGCAAACCATAGGTGTGTCTGAGGAAAAGCAAGGATCAGCCGTTCCTGCAGGAGATGGTTTGGTCTGCCTGTGTCCTTAGGCTCTTCTCTAGGTTATAAAATAAACCAACTCTTGAAACGGCCTCTCCCAGTGAGGAGAAATCTCAGGAAGGGAATCAGCAGAGGGAGCCCTTTGGACCGCACTCAAAGCTCCCGCCTCCGCTGCCAGAAGCCATCCAGCAGCTGTGGGGTCCCAGCGCAGAGCAGCGCTCACATCAGGCACATCCCTGAGCAAGGAACCATGCTGAGCATCACCCTCAGGACTACTGCAAAAAACCAAACAGTGAGGGAGACTGGACCTATGCTTCCCCACCTGGGTTTTACAAGGCATTGCCAAGAACAGGGAGCAACAGGAGCCAACAGCACATCTCAGCGCAGCCAAGCCCCCGAGCGCTTGATGGGCTTCACAGAGAGCAGCCACATCTGCAGGCTCAACCCCCAGCCCAGCACACCCGCTCGGATGAAGCCTCAGTCACACCAGCAGCAGCATTTTCACCATTAAAGCAAAGAAAACAAGCCCTGGGAGCTCAGTCCCACCCCGCCTGCTCACTTTCTCGCCTCAAACCTACGAATTAAACCCAGGAGCCAAGGGAGGCTTCACAGGAATTAATGGCAGGAACTCTCCACAGGCAGCAGGCAAGTAAGAGCTGCTTGTGGGAAAGGCTGTGAAATCCCGCGGCTGTTAGAGAGTTCAGAGAAACACGGTGACGCGTTCTGGGTGTTGGATGGTGGCTGTTTGTTTTCAGACGTGTGAAACCATCATAACCGCTCGGGAGACGCAGCGTGTCTACAGGCAAAGGGAACAGAGGAATGTGAATAACTTCTCCAAGACAATTAATTAAACTCTTTCCCAAGGATGAAGTTTAATCTCATTTCCGCTGTTAGATTTTGTCCTTATAAAAGTCTGAAGAAATGAAAGAGCTTTGTGCCACCCCGACAAAGGGCTTGGGAGTAGTGAGGGATGAAGCAAATTTGATGGCACTTACGAGTTTGAGATCAAACTTGCAACGTTCCCTTTTGTTCTCGAAGCCTCTCCCTCTTACCCTGGCTTTGGCTTCTCTTCTGTTTTTAACCAGAACAGTCCTGCTGCAGAGCAAAGTTTAAATGGCAAAGTGCAAAGGGACAGAACCCCATGAGCAAAGAGAGCAGAGATGGGTTTTTAAGGTGTTCTCATGGTCTTTGAATCACGGAGCATCAGGGATTGAAAGGGACCTNTGTCACTCTCACCATGAAGAAGTTCCTTCTCATATTGATGTGGAACCCTCTGTTCCAGCTGACAACCAGTGTCCCTTATCCTATCATTAGATGACCCTGAGCAGAGCCTGGCTCCATCCTCCTGACACCCACCCTTTCCATATTTATCAACATGAACGAGGTTACCTCTCAGTTTCCTTTTCTCTAAGCTAAAGAGACCCAGCTCCCTCAGCCCTTCCTCATCAGGGAGATGTTCCACTCCCTTCATCATCTTTGTGGCTCTGCGCTGCACTCTCTCCAGCAGTTCTCTGTCCTTCTGGAACTGAAGGGCCCAGAACTGGACACAGTACTCCAGATGTGGTCTCACCAGGGCAGAACCTCTCTCCATCTGCTAACCACTGCTGCTGGCAGTACTAAGCCCACTGCAGAAATAAGGACCTTCCACAGAGAGCAAACTGACAGCAGTTCACGGATGCTGAGGTCATCACAGAAATCAGATCAAGAAAACATTTATTACATCTGGATATAAAATGTAATCCAGGTTTATAGCTGATTGTTATCTGTCTCTCTGAAGAGCTTGGCTCTGCTGCTGGGCTCATCCGTGAGAGGTCAGGCTGTGTCCTGCCCGGCTGCTTTAAGCAAAGAGCCCTTTCTGTTTTCCTCACGACAGAGGCAACTTCATCTCCCCTGTATTTTACAGGTCGCTGTGGTCAGACATCACCAGGGCTTGTCCTCACCACAGCTCCAACGTTTCCATATTCCCCACAGCCACCAGGGATGAAGACGACAACGGGGCACTCACCTTCACCGTGTTGACAAGCTGATGCTTTAATTCAGGGCAAGAGTTACCAGGCATGTTCCCAAAGCAACCCTCACCCTGAGAAACTCGGACAGGTCATGGAAAGCTCCTTCTCACCTGTGGGACATGAAATTCTTCAGAACTTGCACAACAGCCGTAGTGTGCAGGTACTCTGTGCCTGCTCCCCACTCCTGTTCCTATGTGCTCCTCTGTCTCGATGGCAAAACAGCCCCGCAGCCTTCTGCCCATGAGCGGTTCACATCACACCGGTGAGCACGGAGCCTGTGTAAACACCTGACACCACGGAGTTAACCTTCAGGGAAACTCAACGCCACAGATGAGACAGCAAAAAAACCTGTTCAGCTTTCTCTTCCACCAGTGCTCGTGCGGAAGGAGGTGGTAAATGGTTTTGTTGGGCTGGAGGAGGAGAGAAACCATCACGGGACTGGGCTGAGTCACCAGCACCTGACCTGGAGTGTCTGGAGGATCCTGCAGCTCTCCAGAAGCCTCCAGAAGGAGTGTGTGGCACCATGGCAGGGGGGATTGGACTAGATGATCTTTCAAGGTCTCTTCCAATCCCTGATGTTCTGTGATTCTGTACCTGCCCACTGTGGATCTGCACCATCCCTCCAGCCCCACAAACCTGCCAAAGCCAGGGACCAAACCTCCCTCTTCTCACGCTGAGTGCTGGGACAGTGCCAGCAGCGCTGATCTAGGGAAGGATTCCCTCCAAGCAAGGAAAGGAGTGGGAATACACACACAGCCTTCATCCCACCAGGATTTTACTGTGAACACTAAAAGTTTGGCCATAAGGAGTTGTTGCTGGGGCTTGTGCCCTCAGAGCATGAATCTCACTAAATATTTTTAAACACTTCCCAGCAGAAAGTGGGTGTCAGGAGAGAGCAGAGCACTGCAGGGATGCTAATTGCTCCTTCCTCAGCCTTTCTGCTGTAACTTTGAAATTTCAGAATCAATCAGCTTCTTTGTTTTCGCTTTGTTTTTTTCCCCATCCCTTTTGTTGTCCCTTTGCTGCTTCCCTCTGCCAAACTGGCTACTCCCAGCAAATCACTTCCAGGGGCAGGGGTTGCTGTGATGCTACAGGATTCCTAAAGAACCATAAGAAAACATCCACACAGCCAGTGCTTCACATCGGGAATGCCAAAGCCCAAATCCTCCAACAGGCAGAAGGAACAACACCTCGGTTTAAACTGAGAACAGAGAGCAGCTTTCTCACGGAGCCTGCCTCAGGGGGCTGAGAAACCACCCCAAGACACATCGCAAGGCTGGGGGCACCAGGAAACGCTGGCACAGAGAGGTCTTCGAAGGGAGGAAATCCCCAACCTCGAGGAGGAGGTGGAGACTCATCGAGTCACCCCGTCTCGTGATGGGTGAGGTAAGCTGCAGCAGGCTGGTGAAAGCCTTGTTTTCCTCATGGTTTGTAAAAGTGTGTGATGTCAGCACCAGGGAGCTCAGCGTGACTCAGCACATCCCACCAGGAGCAGGGAAAATCCCGCTGGCTTTTGGCCCCTTCCACGTTTGCCAGCTGGACCAAAGTTTACACAGAGGAAAGCTTGGATTCCTGGTTTTAATGCAGTGTGTCGCCCGCTAATTATGAATGCACCAATTAATCTGGAGGCACAACGAGCATGAAAAGACCCTGAGCCTTGAGGACAACCCACTGTGTCCCAAACACCCAGGCAGTGATGGAGGGGGGAATAAGGAATCAGTCCTGCCTGTGATGGCAGCAACTCGGTGCCTAAGGGATGGGTGTAGTATTGGGGGTCTTCTTTAGGGGTGAACTTGTAGAGCAGGGTTGATGGTTGGACTTGATGATCCCAAGGGTCTTTTCCAAACTGAATGATTCTATGATGTGCTGGGGCTGGGTCCCAGAAGACCAGTCTCTGGATCTATAGATGAGATCAAATGAGGCTGTCAGAAACAGGTGGTTGGACTAAAGGACCTCTAAAGATCCTTACCAACCCAAAGCAGTCTAGCTATGATTCTATGGAACAAAGACATGCTGAAGGTGCTGCTGGGCAAGGCAGGTTCAACACTGGCAGAGTGTCCTGAACCTTATTCCCTGCTACCACTGATCCCAGTTCTGATTTTATGGAGAGAAGATAAAATCCAGTGATATTGAGTTGACAGCTTTGACCAACTTTTTCAGAAGTAAGGAAACACTGAGCGCAGAGACAAAAGGGAAGGTGAGGGTGATACACTCAAACCTCTCCATATCTCCTGGTGCAAAAGCTGGTGACTCATTCCCTGTGCAGCATCACTCAGGCCTAAACCCAGATCCAGTTACTCAGCACTTCATGGTGGAACATTTGCCTTGTCATACCTAGAAATGAAAGTTCCTAGAAAACTTCCTAAGTTAAACAGGGCAGCTTTTTCCACTGCAAATGCTGTTTTCCAGAGAAGTGCTCCAGTTTCAAAATCACCTGTACAGAGGGCCACGTGTCCTGACATGATATATTAAGGTCAAGAAATAAACTACCTCCCCTCCATGGAAACAAAAACTTACTCTTCCCTTGTTTGCAGAAGACGATAAATCATCATTCACTTTCTCCCAAGTTTTTATTACCTTAAACCAAGAAATATGTTGCTAAGAGTCAGAGTGGTCAGGCCCTTGGGTGAGAGGAAATTAACACCAATGAGGAACCTAATAATCATTGATCCGTCTTTATTTAATTACAGTTGGATGCAGAGACGGCGCCTTCTGCCAACTGGACTCTCCTGTGGCCAGATGAAGAGGCCTGTCAACTGTATCTGATTTGCAAAAAACCACTGCTGCCAAACAGCTTGGAAAGCCCCCAGAACATCTCCTTAATGTCAGATGTGTTTATACAAGTGTCTTTATTTTTAGCAATGTGCCCCCCCCCTTCAAGACACTGGGTTCACGGGAAAGCATTCGCCAAAGAGTTAGTTATTCCTGCCATGCTGAGCACGTAAACCCCGCCATGGGTACTGCCCGCCTGGCACGAGCGGGGCAGGCACACGGCTCCAGGTGATGAGCCTGGCCAGGCTGGTTCTCTGGGCCCTGGTACAGAAGTTGGAGGTGATGAGTAGAGCTGGGATGAGCTGGGCTAGGGCGAGCAGGGCTGGGATGGGCCAGACAGGGTTGAGCACTGGAGACGTTCAAAACCTACCTGGACATGCTCCTGTGTGACTTGGTCTAGGTGATCCTGCTGTGGCAGGGGGATTGGACTAGATGATCTTTCAAGGTTCCTTCTAATCCCTAATGATTCTATGGTGAGCAGGGCCGGGTTGAGCAGGCCTGGGATGAGCAGGACTGCGTTGAGCAGAACTGAGATAAGTAGGGCTAGGATAAGCAGGGCTGGGTTGGCCGAGTGCTATGTTAGCACATGATCAGCTCATGCTGGTGGCTGCTGCCAGGCAGTGATGAAACCTATGGTCATGCTTCCTCACTGTGGGGCAGAGGCCATGAGGCCACTCAGAAGGTGCCAGTGACACATCACTCCCCACTGCCCAGGCACCACTGATGCCTTAGTGACCTGTAGAGCCTTGTGCCCCCACGCTGCCACTCTGTGCCCCCAAACCAGCACCTTATGTCCCCAAACTGTCACCCTGTGCCCCCAAACCGCTGCCCCCGGCACTGCCGTGTCCGTGGGCACAGACTGGGGTGCAGGTACCATGGGAAGTGAGCAAACACAGACGCACGTCCACCGCTGCTTCCATCCGCGGACACGGGCGATGGAGACCCAACGCTTTGATCGCCCCCTCAGCCCGCAGCGCTGACCCCGGGGTGAACAAAACAGAGGGGCGGGTCGTGAGCGGCGGGGGCGGGGCCTGATGGTATGGGGGTGGGACCTGGCTCATAGAGCCGTTGTCTTGATTGGCGGGGCCTGTCTCAGGGGCGGGACCCGGCCCGGGGGCCGGGCGCTGTCGTTATAAGGCGGCGGCGCTGGGTCGGGGCCGCCCCGTGGCAATTCTGTCTGCGCCACAGAATGGCGGCTCTCACCGTCAAGGCCTTTCTGCTGGGCAAGGAGGAGGCGGCCCGCGAGATCCGCCGCTTCACCCTGCCGGCCCCTGCCCGCTACCAGCAGCTCCATGACCGCATCGCCGAGCTCTTCCAGGGGCTGCTGCGGGCCGGGCCGCCGTCCGCCTTCCGCATGCACTACAAGGGTGAGTAGGGGGTGACGCGGGGGTCTCGCCGCGGGATGGGCACGGATCGGTGTCCCCCCGTGGGGTTGGAAAGGCCGAATGGCAGAGGGGTGGGCAGGTCACGGAGGGGTGGGAAGGCCATGGGGCTGTCCCTGCTCGTGGTGGGCTCCGCTGCCCCCCGATTCTCTGCCCGTGACACCCGGCCCCACGCGTTACCTTCCACAGATGAGGACGGGGACCTGATCGCCTTTTCCACCGACGAGGAGCTGGAGATGGCGATGCCCTACGTGCGGGACGGGGTTTTCCGAGTCTACGTCAAAGGTAACGGCGGCCGCGCAGATCCCGGGGGCTGTGGCAGGGCTCTGGTTTTGCTGCTCTGCTCCCTGGCAGGGCTCCCTCACCGGAGAATCCAGGCCAGGCCCTGCCCGTGTCCTCAAGGGCCTGGTGTAACCTGCAGCCGGGAGGGTAAATAAAGGGCAGGGTGATTTGCCAGAACATGAATCCTCCCCGCTGGGGTGCGGTAAACAGGTCACGGGCTTCCTCTGAGCCCCAGTGTGAGCCGCTGGGAATGCCAGCCTGGCACTTGGTGACTCTGGTCTTCACAACAGTGCTCAGGAAGCCTTAATTCCGGCTAATTCTCAGCTCCTTAGTCCCTTCTGTTCACATAGGTACCAGCAAAGCCTTATCTGCAGCCCATTTAATGAGTCACACGGCTCAGGGCTGTTGTCCGCGTTCATTCCCTTCTGATTTGCCTCCTGGCTCTTTTCTTCCTTGGTCCCTCCCTCTCGAGAAACATGTTCCTGCAGTGCTTAGGAGGATGGGATGAGAAACCAAATGGGGTAGTGCCCTACTAATCAAAAATAAATATGCCAATAAGCTATTAAGGATAAAGCTGGCTCAGTTTGAGGAGCAGGTAGGCTTGTGAAACCCCTTCACACTTAAGGTTTAAGTTCTCGTAGGTGCCCCCAGCTTCTGTTTGGCAACCAGTGTAAAAATAAACTGACCTAGTAAATCTATACTGCCGACAAGGGCTGTTGCTGCTTCTTCCTCCTCTGCCTGATTTCCAGCCTTTAAATAGTAACTTCGTTCTTGATGCAAAGTTTCCTTTCCTAAATAGAGAAAAAGGAGTGCAGGCGGGAACACCGCCCGCAGTGCAGCCAGGAGCCCCCCCGGGATATGGTCCACCCCAACGTCATCTGTGATGGATGCGAAGGACCGGTGGTGGGTACCAGGTTCAAGTGCACTGTCTGTCCAGACTATGACCTGTGCAGCACCTGCGAGGGTAAAGGCATCCACAAGGAGCACAACATGGCGATGTTTCAGAGTCCGCTGCTGAATCCGTTTGAGGTGAGCAGAATCTGATGGAGGGGACCTAGTGAAGGGGATGTTCTTCAAATATGAAGAAGCTGGCTGGGTGAACAGAGTCACATGAATGTTACCTTTTACAGTGGCTTCCCCGAGGACGCTGGCTCCGTAAAATGCGGCACGGTGTTCCACCCTTCGCGTGGATGCACTGCTGGGGATATCCTGGCGCTGCAGCTCCATGCCAAAACCCCGAACAAGCCCAGGCCAGTGCTGCAGCCTCCAGTCCACCTGCTGCGGAAGGTAAGAGGAGATGCCCTGGTAAACAAAGTGGTGGTGGAGCCAGACTAGCTGAGGTTCAACAGCACAGGGTACAGTCTGTCTGGAAAAACAGTCGTAGGAACTAACGTAATTTGCTTAAAATAATTAACAGCTTTCAGCACAGAGTGGGATTATTTTAAGGCATGCTTGGGCCCATGCATTCAGTGAGGATGCAGAAAGAGTATCTGGAACCAAACCAAGCCGAGCTGTTAGGTTAAGCATGTCACTACTCCAGATCTGCCTTTCAGCATGGCTAATGAGCCTTAACAACACTAATGCCACTGGTTTTCTGTTCCAGAGGTAGCTCAGAGTTAGTTTTTGTCTGTATACTGCCTTTGTTGTGCAGTGTATATGAGGGACAGGAAACCAGCACAGAGATCTCATGGGGATTGACTCTGTAGATGTTCTTTCCCTCTGAGCTTCTATGCATGCTAACACAAATTGTTTTTCTAGAAGCTTCTACTAACAGCCAGCCTCAGGACCCCAATGTCACCTTCTTAAAGAATGTTGGGGAGAGTGTTGCAGCTTTTCTAAGCCCCCTGGGTAAGTGACTTACAGTTTGTTATCCCAATCCCTGAGACTGGCTTAAAGGTCCTTTAAACAGGAGCAGCAGTCAGCTGTTGTGGCTGGTACCAGAACTACCTCATGCTCCTAAGCCTCAACGGCTTAATTTACTCCTGGTAGTAATAATGCGAAGGATTAGAACAGCCACTTAGTCCCTTTTCAGAGCCCTTCTTTGGGAGGAACTGAGGGAAGACTTCATTAGCATGTCACTGCTGTTAGCACACTTTAAGACAGCAGTGACTTGGGATTTTGCCTGGTTTATGTGATCATAGATAACTTCTTCCCCAGCCCTCTTAGCTGTGTGGCTTTCTGTCTAGAGGAAAGGGGCCTTAAAGAGTGCTTTGCATTTTAATTTCTACATGTTCCTGGGCAAACTGCTAGATTACAGAAACCTTAGAGCAGGACTGATCTGTGCTCACTTAGGACTGTACTTTGGAAAAATGTCTGTAAGACTGACAGTCTCAAATGCACTTCCAGGTATTGAGGTTGATATTGATGTGGAACACGGAGGGCAGAGAAGCAAGGTGACTCCTGCTTCTCTCAATCAAGAGAAGAACAGCAGTGAGTCGAGCAGCAGTACCCTTAACCAGAATGTTCAGACCAAACCGGATTCGGCTACAGAAGTAAACGGTGTTGTAGAGCAGATACAAGACATGGTCATAGACCCCGTGCCCACGCAGATGGAAGAGGGCGGCTTCCAGTCCCAGGTATGAGACCTGGGACAATCACAAGTCATACTGACAGGAATTGAGCAATGTTTTTTCTGAGGAACATAAATGAATATGCATGATGGGACTGACTATGTCAGTAGAGCAAATCATAGTACCTTTGCTTGGCAGCTTTTTGCAAATGTGGTGGGACTTTTTGTGGGTCTGATTTTATATTGAGGACAAGTAGTAGGAACATGCAGCCTACCTGGAAAGAACTGCAGCACCTGGACCTTCTTTCTTTCCATTTTAGGAACACAGTGAGTCTAGCAGCTCATCAGGGGGTGAGGAGGACTGGACCCACTTATCTTCCAAAGAAGTGGATCCTTCCACAGGTGAGCTGCAGTCTCTGCAAATGCCAGATACAGAGGGTCCCAGCTCCCTGGATGTGTCTCAGGATCCTCCCCAACCAGGACCGACAGGACTACGAGAAGCAGCACTCTACCCACATCTCCCACCAGGTATGAGCGTGTGGAGCTTTCATAGCCAAGAGAAAACTTGGGAACTGCCAACTTGCTTGACATTAACAGACCAATTTTTAGAGGTGGAAGAAGGCAGACTCACTTAAGTTACAGCTAAACTCATCCCATCCATGGATAACTTTTATCAGGCATGGCAGCTCCTGCACCCTGTTAGGGACAGTCAAGGTCTTCTCTTGAATGTGGGCAGTCAAGACTTGTGACCTTGGACTAGTATGTCATTTGAGCAACATGGATAAAGGTGATACTCTAAATCATGTCCTTGCTATGTGCTCTCCAGGGGCCTTCTGGCACAGGGTGCAGACTAGTACATGCTGTGGTTTGAAGACAGTAACAGTATACAAGGCCACTTAACTGAGATCAACAGCACAACCCGAGAGCATAGCCAGCCAAGTCTGACCTGGCCATTTCCTCGGCAGGTTATGTATCTGCAGTCTCAGAGGGAGATAAGAGTCTAGCAGTTAATCATGTTACTTACTAGGATTAGTAGCAGCCAAGCTACTGAGGGTGACTGCATGAACTATTTCACTTTATTCTTCTCTTAACAGAAGCAGACCCTCGCCTCATTGAGTCTCTGTCTCAGATGCTCTCTATGGGCTTCTCTGATGAGGGGGGATGGCTCACACGACTCCTGCAGACAAAGAACTGCGACATCGGGGCAGCACTAGATGCCATCCAGTACTCCAAGCAGCCACCTCACTTGTAGTAGTCTGTAACTTCCCAAAAGCACTTTTCCTTCTAACCGAAAGCAGACAACGCAGCACAACTCACTCAGCGGTTCATCTTTCTTCATGCTAAAGGTTTCTGTTTCACGTTCCTCAGTGCTTGTAGAATGGAAGAAAAATAAATACTACCTGTAATGAGCACCTGTGTGTTGGGAGTGTGATGGCTGTATGACTTTGTCTCATGATGTTGTCACTTAGTCTCATCCCTCCACTTTGTCAGCTAAGCATGTGATTTCATCAAGCAACTCCTGCAGGGGAAGGCAGCCCAGGACTGGAGGTCTCCTGGCACATACCCTTAGGGCTACACTTCAAGAGAAATCCAGTGTTTTGCTGGCTCTGAAGCCTGTTCTGTGGCTCTGGAAGAAAGGGTTGCTAGGGGAGATCTAAACAAAGAGGTAGCACAGGGGGAGAGTGTGGTTTGTAATGGGGAGTTAATCACAGATTTAACTCTACTGGCCAGGAATCCTTAAGAGCCTGGGAGCTTCTCCCACCCCAGTCTAGCTGATGAGGTGCCAGAAAACACTGTAACACTAGCACTTGCCACTGCAAGTGTCTTCCACCCTCGTGCCCTTCCCCAAACACCACTGCAAAGCAAGTAAACAACTTTAATAGTTTAGTGCTTTAGAGTAAGGCCACCTTCAGCTCCACATTTTGCTTTGGCACTCAACATCACAAACAAAGGAGACAAGAAAGCAGTGCCAGAGATGCCTGAACTCAGAGATCATCATCAAACTCCTCCCCTGTGCAGAACAGGGGCTCATAAGAAACCCTGTTAGGCTTTGGCACAGTCTTGCAGCTCATGGGGGTGTCTGCTCTCCTGGTGCTCTCCAAACAGCACCTCCCTGCAGTGGTATCTGGGACACCAGGTCCTGCCCTGAGCAGTTTGGTTTGTGATTCTTTGAACAACACATCCTCACCTGAATAACTGGCACTGGGCACCACAACACCAGGCAGTTCCAAGGAGTGCTGTGCAGTGCTACCACCACACTTTTTCAGTGGGAATCCTGTACCTGGAAGCAGCACATTTCCAGCCTGTTCTGAGCGTGTACTGGTTGTGCCAGCACCTGCTGCAGCAGTGCTATGTAGCCCCAACCTTCCACTGCCCTCCTGTGGTGACAAGGTGACCCCAGCAGCATTTTCAGTCGTCAGCATCGACACAGAGTTGTCAGAACATGAGAGAAATCTGTCCCACTTGGAGGGATGGGTACGAGCAGTTGGGGCCTGTGTACTCTCCTCAGGCACTGCAGACTCACACACAGCAGGAACCACAGTGTCTCCACAAACAGCACCTCCATCACCTCGATCAGGTGCCACTACTGAATGTTTCTTGTGCTGTAAGAAGAGAGAGAGCTTGGTTATTAACCGAGCAGGCACAGGCTCACTGCACAGAAGCAGCCAAAGAAAGAGCCTACAGGTCCTTCAAATGCACCCAAATTTTCACCAGCCCTCTGAGCCTGATGCACTGGGTGGGCCTCAACTCCAGGCTGGGAAGGCTCAGGCCAACTTCAGTGACACTGCAGGTGTTCACAGTAACATAAGTGACCCAGTTCTACAGAGGTGCCACTGCTCAGTGAGGATCTGGATCAACCACTCGGCCTGCACACAGCAGCAATGGTTTTGCCTGACTAAAATCTGCCAGAGAGAAACTTCTGACACAGCTTTCTTCTCCTCCTCAGACACTCAAATTCAAGAGCAGAAGAAAACTCATAAAATTCAAAATTGACACAAAAGGGGGTCAGGAGAACAAAGTTTCATTTTACTGACAGAAAGCATCTTCTACAACTAAAATATCTCGCTGGATTTAACCTTTTTGGCTCGGGAGGCAAGCTGGAAAACTCCTATTTCTTCTGGATGCTCCTGGACATCACTGCAGAGGAAGCTCTTCTGGCATTTCCTGCTCAAGAAAACCATCCCCAAAGAGGACAGATTAGCTCCAGTGGGATTTATTTTTGCACAAATCCCCAGAAACATTTCTCCAATGCATGGCTGTAGCAAAGAGAGCTTTCACCCCCACACGCCAGATCCCTGCTCGGCTCACATCACACCTCACAACCTGCACTTGTTCAGCTGTCAGAGAAGAGCTGCCTCCTCCACCTCCAAACCAAGTGTCACCCCTTGCAGGTAGGAAAACCAAGTTCTTTCTGTACCTTTGTTCTTTCACTGTGCTCTTCCTCTGGGAACAGAACTGCTGCCTTTCTGTACCTTCCTCTTCCTGATCCTCCTCATCTTCATGGTCATTGTCCAGATACTTACTCCAGCGACTGACTTCTGCCCTTCCCCCCTACAACATCACAGGATGACCAAAACCAGCAGAACACAGGGTTGGCCTTTTTGGTGCTGTTACAGCGTGCTGCCTGCCTCTGGTTTAGGAGGTTCCCAGGCTCAGGATCTCACTGGAGCAGACTTCCTGTACAGAGCAGCATCTCTGCAGCAGCCTCACTGATTATTACACTCAATTTCACCCCTCTGAACCCGTACAAAGGGATCACTTATTTCACTCCAGTTCACCTGGGTCACAACGGGCTGGCATTTACCTTCTCCAGAGTTATCTCACCTGCTGGACCAAACTCTCTTCATGTTGGGCTGCTATATTCTGCCGGTCATTTAGAGAGTCTTCTCTGCACCTGCAAGAGAGGTTTAAACTAACATCTCTACAACACACTTCCTTCTCACGATTTATAACTTTCAAGTCACCTAGTAACAGCACAAGGAGGTGGAGAGAATGGATGGGAACACCACGGACAGGAACACCAGTCAGAAAAAGAAGCATCTGTAGAAAGGCAGATGGCAAATGAAGGAAGGCTTGTGAGACTTGAAAGCCCAAAACTTGACAATACTTAGTTAGAGGGTAGGTAGTCCTCTTGCCTTCTACACAAATAGAGTAGCAAGGTTGATTTAAAGCTGCAACATCAGAAGGACACAGAACTGATGGAGCAAGTCCAGAGTGGGCCACAAACATGATCCAAAGGCTGCACCACCTTTGCTGTGAGGATAGGCTGAGGGAGCTGGGGTTGTTCAGCCTAGGGAAGAGAAGACTCTGAGGGGGGATCTTATAGCTGCCTTGTAATTCCTGAACTGAACCTACAGGAAGGCTGGAGAGGGACTTTTCCCAAGAAGATCTAGCGACAGGACAAGGGGAAATGGTTTTAAGCTGAAGAAGACCAGACTACATTTTAAAAAGAAGTTCTTCAGTACAAGGATGGAGAGACTCTGGAACCAATTGCCCAAAGAGGCTGTGGCTGGCCCCTCCTTTGAAATGTTCAAGGCCAGGCTGGATGAGGACTTGAGCGGCAGTGGGTTGGACTAGATGACCTCTGAGGTCCCCTCCAACCTGAGCCAGTCTGTGACTCTAATCATGAAATGGTAAGTTCTAATGGATCATCACTAAGGGTGGAACAGCCTGGCTTTGAGACAACAGCTTAAACCCCCTAATTCTATCTCCGACAACAAGGGAAAAGGGAAGCTACTTCACCATGTTCTGAATTTCCCAGTTTCACGAGATCAGAAATAGCAACTCTTTTGGATAAAAGTGAACAAACAAGGAGTCTTCTTCCCAAAGCTGAAGCCCACAGCCCTGCATACACACAACCAAGTTATCTAACCAGCCTTGACTGATTTCTGAAAACAACCCTGAGTGAAAAGGAAGCTGAACCAGTTCAAGACCAAACGGTTTGTAAACAGACTCAGGAATGAAATAAACAGGAAAGGGCTACTCAGATTTTCCATCCCAGCAGGAACTGCACCCAAGTGTTTGCACTAAATGGTCTTTTTATCAACAGCAGCAATGATTACTCAACAGATTCACAGTGTGGAACCCCTGAATGCCAACAGTCAGGCAGTGACAGCTTGGAGTGAAGGATGTTTGTCTCTTGTCAGCCTGTAAGATGGACATCTCTGCAGGCAGCTCAGCAAAGAGTAAGGAAGAAAGACCAGTTAAAAAACCCGCAATGAAACAAACCCTATTACACATGTTTTGATGGGCAAAGACTTGGCCAACACACACTGATTAACTAAACCTATCAGACAAACTCCTTGTCAAAAGCAAGGAACCACCAACAAACAAAGAAAAGGACACTAAACCAAACAAATAGTTTGCTCCTGTGAGGTGATGACACAAGTGGCCTTGGCTTTGCAAGAGGACAGAAAACCCTCCTGGAGCTCAGATGAGGTAACATCACCCATGAGGTGTGAAGACAGCTTCACTGGAACAGGTTGCCCAGGGCAGCTGTGGATACCCCATCCCTGGAAGTGTTCAAGGCCAGGTTGGATGGGGCTCTGGGCAACCTGGTCTGGCAAGACGTGTCCCTGCCAATGGCACGGGGTTGAACATGGATGATCTCTTAAGTCCCTTCCAACTCAAACTGGTCTGTGATGCTACGACATCCATCACCTGCAGTACACCAAGAACAACAAGCACAGAGAGGTTAAAACTTACCAAGATGTCCAGCCAGCTATTTCCTCTGCTTCCCCCTGCAGCAAGTTCAGTTTCTGGACGTGGCACCGACACTCTTGACCAGACCCTTCCCCATAAATCTGCAAGAACTTGGTAAGAACAGGGCTAGAGGCACAAGGCCAGGCCCCACCCAGGGATGCTGAAAGCGGGCACCGAGGTGCTGGGCCAGGGCCAGGAAACATCAGAGAACCCTCTGCCACCCTGTGCAGGGAGCCCCCCCACCACGCTGGGCTTCCACTGACCCCACACAGGCCTCCATGGGACCTTCAGCTCCCTGTCCCACACAGATGACCCCACACAGGCTCCCCTGTCCCACGCAGGTAACCCTTCACAGGCCTCACGCACCTTAAGCACCGACTGCCGCTGCCCGCACACGCTGCAGCTCCACTTCCCGCTCCGCTTGGCCTGGGTGGGGGGCGCACAGAGAGGTCAGTCCCGACCCGTCCCGCCAGCGGCCCAGCTCCCCGGCCCGCACCCACCTGCTGCGCCTGGAAGCGGCGGCAGCTGCAGCACCGCAGCACCCAGACCCGCGGCGCCATCCCGCGCGCCGCGGCCACGTGACACCCACGCACCGCCCCGGGGCGGGGCGGGGAGGGACCGCCGGGGCCGCTTCGCACCGGCTTCGGCTGCTGCGCCAGGGGCAAAGATAGAGCGCCGAGTGAAGGGAGGCAAGAAGAGCAACTGGGCAGAAAAATGGGGAAGAGAAAAAAAATGTGAAAAAATCCCCAAACTTGGGGGAACGGGGAAAAAAAGGGGAAGAGGGAGAAGGGAAATGAGAAAAAAGGGGGGAAAATAAGGAAAAGGGGGAATAAAGGAGAAATGGGGAAAAGGAAAAAAGAGATGATGGGGAAAAAGGAACAAAGGGGAAACGGGGAAAAGGTGAGAAAAGGGGAAATAGGAAAACTAATAGTGAAGCAAAGGGAGAAGAGGGAAAAAGAGATGAGAAAAAAGAAAACATTAAAACAGAAGAAGCCCTAGTGCAGTGAGAGCTGTCTGCTCCTCGAGGTAACTGGTATGGATGAAGAACAAACTCTGTCCCATGAGCAGACATACAAGGCAGCCCAAGCAGCTGACAGGATTCTGGTTTGTTTATTGAGTATGTGACAGGTAAGAGACGGACAGACAGTGTAAAATTACATGTAGTAATTGTACTTTAAAAAAAATCCAATAAATTACTGAGTAATTAGTAAAAGCAGTTTTACTAACGGTTGCTCTCCAGTGCCGTGGGACAGAGGAGACAGAGAAACCAGAAACGGGTACCATCTGTGACCACAGGCAGAGCATGTTGCAAGGAGAACTAACACTGAGGAGCACACACTGGGTAGTGTTAAATGGGAACATCCACCATCCTTCGTGTCCTGAGCGCCAGCCAGAAGCTGCAGCACATCCTGCCTTCCGTGCGGGCTCTGCTCTCACCCAGCAGCAGCACCTCCTGCTTCAGCCTGGCCAACTGAGATGAACTGATCTGTGGAACAGTGTTAGCTCTTCTCTCTGAGAGTGCACACCCTGCTGCCACAAGGGTAACTCTTTTTAGTTTCTTCTGGTCTTAACTGATTTAAAAGAGCAGTCACTCAGTCTCCTGGTTATTCTGCCTCTAACTGGAAAGAGATCCAGTGTATTGAGGTTTCCTAAAATGGGTTAGAGCCAGGGGGTACCCTGCTTCGAATTCTTCCTTTTTGGGTACAAATGCCCTTTGGGGTGTAGTAATTCCTAAGAGATCATACCCCTTACTAGACTCTCTGTACAGGAGATGTTCAGGAAGGACACATCTTACAGGTGGCCCAGCCCTCCTGCACGTCTTCCTGCCCCAAGCACCTGCAAGGGCTGACTAAGCAGGGTATTCTTAGGGGTTCTCCTCAAGACTGAATCCACCACTAACTATTAAAATGGAGAATCAGCAAGAAGTGGTGAATATTCTCTGTGCTGACAGGGAAAGTCCAGCACACCAGCGTGACACCACCCTGTAACACTGAGGCTGATTCACCGGCTTCTAATTTAGGAACTTACTCCCTGATTACATTGGTCATGAGCCCAGTGACTGACTTAGCGTCTCTCCCGCATTGAAATCAAGGAGCTTACAGCTTCCTAGACAAGATAAACCCAATGGCTTCCAAAGAATTAGAACAGCAAATGCTAGAAAACCAGGTTTGTCTGAAAACTCCTGAATGCTGAAGGAGAAAGGAAGAGATCAAACACCACAAAAATGCCAAATCGCATCCAAAAGAACCCTGCAGGTCTGAGAAATGGCTGTGGTTAGATCTGAGGGCGCTGGGAGCGATGGGGCACGTCTGCATGACAGCTGCTGACTCACAGAACAGCATGGGAGGACTTACAAGACTATTCATAGGTCAGGGTCCTATAGCACGGGACTACACCGCATTAGCTCTCAGACTGGCAGCCAGAGGGGAATGTGGTCTCAAGCCAGGCTGCATCTGCTGCAGAAGTTACCCAGGAACCTACAGCAAACAAGGGCAGGCAAGGAGCAGTAACTGTCTGAAATAAAACGTCATTAAAATAAAAGATAGCAAAAGGCAGACATGCATAATTTATGGTGGCAATTCTATACGTCAGGGGCTATTAGGTTCTAATGGCTCTTGAGAATGTAAATCTAATTCTGTCAACCAGAGTAGCCAAAGAAGCACCTACACAAAACAGTTGCTGTCAGAAGCCCCTTATGGATTGGAATCTATTGTAATTGAGTAGTTACTGGTCTCTGATCAAACAAAATAAAAACCTCAAACACAAAATACCAAACCATCCTGCCATCTGCCACCTTATCTCCCTGGTTTATCTCCCAAAGACAATTCCTGCTACCTCGAGTTCACCCTGACACAGAGGAAAGTTCATAGTCACTGGATGAACTGAACTGCCTCTCCACCTTTTTCTGATCTTTGATCTTCTGCAGAATGTTGACTTTTTTCTCAAAGTAGTTTACGAGGGCCGTTTCTGTCAGCACAGAAGCCAAGATCTGCTCAAAGGAGATAGACCAGTCAGTATCGATGGTGCTGCCGTATCTGGCAGCTGAACTACTGCCTTCACAGCCAACCAGAACCGTGTCATCAGCAATGTCTTCGCACTGCAGGGAGCCTGTGCTGACCATGGAGTAGGAAGACATGGACATGTCATCTTTGGTTTCATCATCTGATAGCAGCTGTAACGGAGAGCTTTGTCCTTCCCCTGACACATCGGCTAGAGTTTGGTTCTCCTGCTGTGTTTTTTCAGGCTGAGCATCTCTGCAGGTTCTGTCCTCATGGTCAGTCTGGGGTTGCTGCTCCACTGCTGAATTCTGACTCTGTTCAGATGTTGGGGACTCCTCTTCACTCACAGGATCTTGGGTAGCGTTTGCTTTGCAGTCCTCAGATTTCCTCATGGGCTTGTTGGAGAACTTTTTTCCAACCTCTCCAATTCGCAGGAGGAGACTGGCTACAGTGGCAATTGCATGGTACAGCTCTTGCTCCACCGGGTCCTCACTGAACATGTTGTAAAGGGTCTTGCACAGCTCTATGAATTGTTCCTTGGAAAGACAAAAAAAAAATCATCCCTCAGGCTGAAACAAGTGGCAGATCACAGACAGGACAAGGGGCAATGGGTGTAAGCTGGAACACAGGAGGTTCCACATAAATATGAGAAGGAACTTCTTCACGGTGACAGAGGACTGGAACGGGCTGCCCATAGGGGTTGTGGAGACTCCTTCTCTGGAGATGTTTAAGACCCACCTGGATATGTTCTTGTGCGACTTGATCTAAGTGATCCTGCTGTGGCAGGGGGATTGGACTGGATGATCTTTTGAGGTCCCTTCCAATCCCTAATGTTCTGTGATTCTGTGAATCACAGGTTTTCTCAAGGTGGAATGGACCCAGAAGGATCACCGAGTCCAACTCCTAAAACAAACTAAACCAAAACTACCTAAACCAAAACCTGTGACTAAAAGCAACGCCCATATGCTCTTTGTGGTGAAGCAGCAGGTGCCATCTTGACTGGCTCCACACCAACTAAGTGGCAACTTACTGTACTAATTCAGAACAGTCCGTGCCCTACAGGTAAACCTTCTCTCTTGCCATAGTGGCTAAGTTTGAGACACAGTGAGCAATTAACAGTAGGGGTTTTTTGCTGACAGATGAACCGAGTACCAATGTGCTCACATATAATGAAACCTAAAGTTTTACTTCTTTCCTACTACTCTTTGGTGGTTAGCTT
Organism: Rhinopomastus cyanomelas; assembly: GCA_013400115.1. Classification (NCBI taxonomy): domain Eukaryota; kingdom Metazoa; phylum Chordata; class Aves; order Bucerotiformes; family Rhinopomastidae; genus Rhinopomastus; species Rhinopomastus cyanomelas. The sequence goes on along the minus strand of VXBP01001958.1, from coordinate 155,261 downwards.
CTATGCATTTCCAAACTGATGTAAATAGCACCCAAAAGGGATATCAGAGACAGAAAAGATCAGGCCAATCATCAGATTCTCTTGCCTGTAACCATTTTGCTCTCCACCATGCAGCTGCAGCTTACGGCAATGCAAAGCCAAAAAAGCCAAACAAGTTTATGATGGCATCTTTGAAACACACTGCCCTACAGAGAAAAAAAGAGACTGCTGTTCTTATAGGGCAAATCTGGGAGGCAGAGGGAATCAAGTATGATTGGTGGCAACGAAGCAGTTTAGTGAGGAATTCAACACAAGCATGTGGAATTGGAGGCTTCTAAAGCTCACCAGACCAGAGCAGCAGAACAGTAGAGCAATCTACAGGTGAGGACAGAGTGTCCTATCAACATGGCTGCACAACTGCTGAATCTCCCACTAGGCTGTCAGTCAGCAAATGGGACATTCACTCCTTACCTGGCTCATTTTGGGGAGATCTTTAATGGTTTCTTTCTTGGACTCTTTTTCCTTGGCCCACATTCTTAGGTAGTATCTGTAGTCCTGTGGACTGGTACCCTTCTCCTCTGCAAGGCAAGAACAAGCCACTATGGTCAGCTGGTTAATGGTTTCAGACTGAAAAACTGAATGCTGTGCCAGCAAAAATCATACTGGAAGCAGTTTTTATTGACAATTTAGGAAAACTATCAGGAAGGCTGCTTTGTTTTCTGCTGGTTTAACAGATCCAGCTCAGTAGAGCAAACATTTTAACACTGCTGCATCAGCTTGACTTCTCACAAACAGTATGAGCTGACAACCTAACAAACATGCGTTACAAACGTTATGATCTTGGTATGTAAGGGTCAGAGCAGTAAGGCACAGGAGAGATTCATTTCCCAGCACACGTCCCACTTCACCTCTGTTCACAAGGGACACTCTGAAAGGTCTCCTTGATAAAGCAATGGACAATGCACAGTTCACAATATGAGAGTAAAAAGAGTAGAACATGGTCTACTTATCATGAAATTACCCTTTTCTGGACCATCCTCATGTCTCCTTCCTTTATCTTCTTGGGTTTCTAAAAAATTATGCAATTATAAAATGATTAAGAACTTATTTTCAGAAATGCAACACATGAAGAGCTTAAGACAATTAATACACACATTCAAATTGTACAAGAATACATTTAGCAGAAGTTAGATCTCACACTCCCACATCATATTTGGAGCAATGAAAAGAACAGGATGGAAGTGAGAGGCTGATGGGATGAACTGGATAGAAAGTCACACTGAAAAAGTGGGTTGAAGAGGTAGAGGGCAGAACTCTTAAAGGTCACACACGAGTATGAAAGACCATTAAGCAATGTGGCAGCTTAAAACCAAAGAAGTTTGGTTATCTGAAGCAAGACAATGAACGGAAAAATCCCAAACCACTGCTGAGCATGTGTGTGATTAGTATCTACACTCACCACTATCTACTGACTGAACTGACACTAATTTGCAGAGACTATTTTCACAAACTTCACTCTTTAAACCCTATACTGTCACTACAGTGAAGGTCTTGACTCAACTCAGACTGTTGGTTGGTTTTTTAGCATTAATACATTTTCACAGAACATTAGGGATTGGAAGGGACCTTGAAAGACCATCTAGCCCAATCCCTTGATTAAGTTTGGTAAAACTTTTAGCACAACTGACATACTTTGACCTCCTATTTGACAACCCTAAAATGATCTTTTACAGCAAATGAGTCTACTAACAGTTACACAATTCAATGGTATGTGTCCTTATTCCTTTAAATGATAAGTCTGAAGTAGACACACACACAGCATCTACTCAGGCCAGCCAGCCAGTCTCACACTCTGCTTGAGCACATTTTCCACCTGCTGGTTTTCAGTGTGAGATAAATCCCACTGAGAAAAGCCAGATAAAACCTATTTTGACCAAGGTTGAAATTTAATATTTAGAATATACTGAAAGGTATCTAATTATTTAAAGCACTTAATTCATAGTGGGAGTGCCATGAGAGAGAAGCAGTATTTAAAATAACCCAGTGGTGTTGGCAGATGATACTGGGATTATAGCCATGCTCAGTGCATGCACATAACCCATGGACTGACCTTGAGACTCACAGTGCAGGCAGAAATCCAGCTCTGAGACAAAAGGAGATACTTGAGCAGCAGAAAAAGGGGTTGAGGGGGCAACATCCCAGATAAAACAGAAGAAAAGGCCAGACACAGAGAAGGAAACAAAAACAAGAAGAGAGACAATGAGACTTGCATGAAAGCCCTAAATCACAGCGTGAGACAGGGGCTGGTAGAATCACATTGCTCCTCCTCCTCTGTGCTTCAGAGCACGCTGTGCCCTGCATGAAACAGGCACCAAGGAGTTTGAGGACCAAACTTCTTTCCCATCGTGCAACAAAGACAGTGAACTCAAACACACTGGCAATTATGGCTGCCACCACACACCATGCCCTGCACTACATGAGCATACAGCATGTGGATTTATACTGCAACTCCTGCACAAACTGAGAGGTAAAGGCAGCAGTGTTGTCTTACCTTCTGCTGTAACATCCTCCGTGAAATAGCTTGTGGCCTCCAAAGCAGACTCTGTTTCCTCTGGATTCAGAGCTGTATTTACAGAGAAGGGACTGTTAACACCTCTAAGCTAACTGAACATCAGTATCACCCACTTCATTAGCAAAACTCATGAGGCAGCCTTTTCAACTGCATGTCAGAACAGACCAGGCTTAACAGCAGCAGTACACTGAAGCAGTTGCTCACCAGGAGGCAGATGAAGTTTGTAGAGTACTTTGAGCTTTTCAGTGAGGTCACCATGGTACATCCCACCTGCAAAGTGGGGAAAAAAAGGTAAAGATAAAACAGCATTTCAGATAAGAAACCACTTTGTGCTAACAGACCCCAAACAGACCTAGTTCACATGCAATGAAGAAATGCTAATGGCACAAAGCCCTGCGCAGAAGCAGTAAGGACACCCAGAGCAAAGCTGCATCATGTTGGTTTGCAGCTACTGCTTCCTCAAACCAAAAGACTGGCTAGCAGCAAAAAACCTATCTTCTGTTCTGCCTGAGGCTTCCTGCACAGCTATCACCCTCCCTACATGACAGTGCAAACACCACTATGCCCTTCTAGTTCTTTGCTTGGAAAAGGACAGAACCTTTTTGTTTGCGATACTGAATTATCTCCAAACCCACCACTTACTCATTCCTGTCACAAACTCCTTGAAGTTAATGAGAGAATCCCTGTTCTCATCCAGGAGCCGGAACAAACGCCCTGCCAGCACCGAGGTGTGAGCGCCACAGGACCAGGGGGTCAAACTGATGAACAGGTCTTTGAACTGCTCCATGTCTATGCGATACTGCTCCAGGTAGGGTAAACTCTGATCTCGGCGGGCAGCTGCTGCACGATTGTTGCCCCAGTAACAGCTCATCAGGTACTTTGCCTTTGGAGGGAAAGGATTAACAGGTCAGATTATACTGCACTACAACAACCCACAGGAGCAGAGACTTTGATGTAACTCAAGAACAATACTGACTAAACACAGAGGAGACATTTCAGGACACACAGATTATCTCCCCCATTATTCCTAGTGTTACTTCACTACAAAGTAATTTAAAGCAAAGGTAGAGACAGTGACCTCACAAAAAGCACAGAGAACAATTTTAAGTGGAAAAATACAGTCCCCATGAGTTTGGGTTTGAATGAAATGACACTAAGGCTTTGCTGCAAAGGGAACATGCAGGTTTTACAACTTGGCCTCAGCACAGTGCAACTCAGTTTGCAATGGCTTTGGTACATGCAGTTGGGGAAAATCACTCCTAAAAGCACCTAGATTGACAAACAGAGGCAAAGCAATTAAGTAATTTTGTCACAATCACCACGCAAATCAATGGCAAACTTCAGAATAAACCTGAGGTAGAGCCAACTCTAGCTCCCTGTTGTAAGTGCTACGTGACATCCCTTTCCACTGGCTCCAAAACCACCTTCTGAATAACTATCATTCAAACACTGTGAACATGTTTTTGCTATCTTTGTGGGGAAAAATCAACTGCTGCCTTCCTGGCACCATGTGTGACAGAATGTCACGCCTGTTGAACGAAGATTCCAAGCAAAGTCACTGCTTCTCTTTCAACTTCTTCTGGTTTTGTTTTCTCTGTGTCAGAACACACTCTTCCTCACTCCATCTTCCTACCTTGAACACTACGTACAGCTCTTCAAGCTCTTCAATAGAGAAACCGATGTCACCAGACACAGCTCGGACCTATAGTTAGGGAGAAAGTAGAGTGAACCTTTTATTTCAAAGCTAAAAAAAAGAACTATGACTCACTGAAAAGCTGTGTGACATAAAAGAGAAGAAAACAAGTGTATGGAGACGTGATGCAGGACAAGAGGGAAAATATAAGCATTCTAACATCTCCCACTGCTGTGGATTACAGATCAGGAAGACAAGTTTCTGGTCAAACAGAAACTGCTGACATTTTGAGCAGATAGAAAAAATCCCTGCATTTATTTCCTGTTTGTGCAGACTGTGTTGCCCCTCCCTCTTGTTTTTATCTTCAGATGTTTGACTCAGCTTCACTGAATACAAACAGAGCAAGAATCATGCAGATGAAGTTGGCTACCTAGGACTTGAGAGATAATTTCAACAGATATGGATAGTCCTGTGTGTCCATGAACCCTTCTGTAAAATTCCCTATTGCAGCAGCCTATTGTCTAAATGGAAGGATAGTAATTATCTTCTAGCTTTGGATTCCAGGCAAGCAGTAAAAACCAGATAGCACTAGGCAGTGGAGACTATTACAGGCCCATGAGGAGTTTTTATCTCTCTCCCCGCCAAATATCCATTGAAACATGCCCTAGCACTTCAATCCATTACATAAGGTCAACCAGAACCATGTGAAAATCCATTATTTGAGACAGCAAATCCAGTATTCACATGATCTGCAGTTCTACAGGTCACTTAAAACTGGGTCTGCTACAGCACAGACTTTCCAGGTGCTTGCAGCAAAACAAGTTCCATAAATAAGTCATTTGGTCGCTTGTTCAATCGGGGAGTCCACATACCACACTCTTCTTGGCTGTATCCTCCAGAGACTGGATCACTTTCAGCCTTTGTTTAAAGCGCATTTGTTCGATGTCATCTGCCTTCAGATTGCTGTATTTCTGCAAGAAAGGAAGCAAACCAGGTCAGCAGCATCTCCTAAAGAACAAACAACTCTTGTCGAATTACTTGTTCTTTAACAAGTGTATTGTCCTCCCTCAGAGCTGACCTAAAACCCCAGATGCTTTTTACTAGAAGAAAGAAGGTAAGAAAAAATCCTTCATCTGTATTCCCTAATCACCCCTGTCCAGCAAGAGAAGTAATTCAGAATTCATGAGAAATCCAACATCAGAGGTTTCTACAGAACAGCTGAAAAAGCACCTGTCAGGACTGACAGAAATACAGATCCTGTACTGTGGTAGAGATAAGGGAATAGAGAGGTTGTCATTCCTCCCAGCCCTGTTGTTCTTCTAGGACCCATGAGAGTCAGCTAGAAACACCAAAGTTAAGAGGCCTTTCTACTGACTAGGACAGACAAGTAAGATGAATTCGTTGACATTCTCTTACAAAAGAAAGCAGGAACAAACAGAAATGACAGATCTGAAGAAACAAAAAACCTCAAACACAGCAAAATGAGAGTTGCCTGTCTGCACGCAGAGGGAAGGGCACAGGATGGAAAACAGGTGATGAAAAGGAAACCAAACCCACATTTACCACAGCATAGCAGTGAAGAACTGTCAGACACCAGTTCTCTTCCCTGCATTCTTTCCATCATTCAACTACAGATTTCTTGAAGCTGTCTTCACTACAAATAACAAGCTACACCTCCATCAGTGCAGAGGTACTTCAACGAGCACCACTCTAGGGTCACCTGCTTACTACTATAGTGTGGATCCTGTGCTACTACTGCTACTACTATAGTAGGATTCCTGTGCATGTGAAATGAGATGTTCCCATGTTCTTCAGAAAATCTCACAACTTTCACTCTGACTTTCCCTCCCTGACAATCCTCAAACCCAAGTATGAATGAAGACTTCTCTGGCAAATCAGGAATAAATCTCTGGTCTCTCTTCACTTTAGTCTGCACTGGTGTTGAGGAGACTCTGTAATCTGCAACAGCTAACAGTGTTTGGCTCTGCTTATACCAAACAGGTGGATTAACGGCTTGAGGCTGCACTCCTAAAGCACTCAAGCTATGAGCAGTGTTCAAATTTTGGCTGTAAACGCTGTAAAACTGGATGTTAGTAGAGAAAAATCTCTTGGGCAATAACAAAGGCAGAACCTTACCTCATAGGATGTTTTGAGGAGTTCAAAGATATCGATTTCCAGTGGTGGGTCATCTCCACTCGTCAATAAGGCATGCAAGTGGGGAATAGGAGGAGAGACACTCTGTCTGTTAACTACGTTGTCCAAGTATCTGTTGGGGACAACCAGAACATATCTAAGACTCTAGGATTAGACATAGGAAATGATGTAATTTCCTATACACAACATTCTCAATTATTTTTACTGTTAACCTAAATGTGTTGGAAAATCCATTTCCTTCCAAGGTAGGTTCCAATCCTGCTCTTAGCAAAGCTGATTTTCACCCTACTGTGGGGATCTACTCTCTTAAAGTGTGCTCCTTGTCATAAGCTGAAGATCTTGCTGCACAGAGAAGAGATTCAAACCCTGACACTTGCTCATTTAGGAAGCAACTGCTCAATAAAGTTTTGTTTCCAAAAGGCAATTGCTGCCAGGATCTGTTCTTAATAGTAAATCAGAATTTTGGATAAATATTCCCTTGGAGTTCAAATTCAAACTGAAAACCAGTAATGCATTAAGCTGCAAAGCAAACAAATCCAGAAATATGGAATTCCTTCATACTTGAGCCAAGACTTAATTTCAGCTGTTGTAGAAAGCAATAGCAAACCTCTCTGGAACTCAAGTTTCACCCTCGAGAGTTATCTGTGACCTGCATAATGGAATTAGGTAGACAGAGATAATGAGTAAAGGGGAACCATTACTGTTCAGTTATAAGTAGGAACAATGAATGGTACCTGCCCAGAATAGTCATGGCTTCACCTTCATCACAGCACTGCAACAACTTCTCCATGTTGGCATCAAGTATGGCCAATGACACTTGTAAGATGAACTTGATTCCCTCATAGAAGAAGCAGTCGACAATGACCACAGCACTCTCAAAGGGCATAACGCTGAGAAAGAGAGTGAGAAACCAGGAAAGGGAAATGGTGGAGATCACTCCTAGGTCCTGCATCTTCTCTGACAGCTGCGGAAGATACTCTCGTGTAAGTTCTTCAAAGATGCCTTGGTCCACCAATGCACCTGAGAAAACAAACAAAAGCAACAGTAGAACTCAAACTGGTGGTGTCATGGTACTATACCCAAGGTAATCAGTTATGAAGCAGAACAGTGTGAGCTCACCCTAATTTCGTATCAGCCTCTTAACATCAGGACTAAATTCAATATACGTACATAGATTGGTTCCCTCTTCCCAATAAAACCCACATATTTAGAGACTATTCATACAGTGCAGAGCACGAAGAAACAGAACCTCTCATTGATCTATGCAGTTTCCCTGAAAAAGAACTGCTGATTCTATGATATTTACAAACTGTACTCCTCTGTACAGACCAACTTGAAAAGCCCATGCTTTTCAAGGTCAGTGCTTCCACTAACCCTTCCCAGGAGCCTATTCCAAAGATTTAATACATCGTTCACATGGGGGAAATAAAACCCATTAATTTTCTTCTAGATAAGCCTCCTTACTGCTGATGGTCCCTCCTACCACCAATTTTTAGTTTCTCATCTTCCTCATTACTATAAGGTAGCAGTACTACCTTGGTAGCACGTAGTGTTTCTTCCTATGTCTCCATCATACACCTGTAACTTTAAAGGGAACAGGGTTGTGTTTCATCACCTTTAAAATGTATCACATTTAATTAATAACAGAATATTAGGGATTGGAAGGGACCTCGAAAGATCATCTAGTCCAATCCCCCTGCCACAGCAGGATCACTTAGATCAAGTTGCACAGGAACATGGCCAGGCGCGTTTTAAACATCTCCAGAGAAGGAGACTCCACAAACATCCTGGACAGCCTGTTCCACTGCTCTGTCACCTTCACTGTGAAGATGTTCCTTCTCATATTATGCAAAACACCTTATGTTCCAGATTACACCCGTTGCCTCTTGTCCTATTACTGGATGCCACTGAGCAGAGCCTGGCTTCATCCTCCTAACACCCGCCCTTTCCATATTTAACAACATTAATGGAGTCACCTCTCAGTCTCCTTTTTTCCCAGCCCAAGAGACCCAGCTCCCTTAGCCTTTCCTCATCAGGGAGACGTTCCACTCCATTCTTCATCTTTATCGCTCTGCACTAAACCCTCCCAAGCAGTTCTGTGTCCTTCTGGAACTGAGGGGCCCAGAACTGGACACAATATTCCAGATGTGAATAACCCGAGAGGTGCTGGTGCAACTGCAGTTGAAAATCCAGGCTCCAGCATGAATTTGACAAAGACTCACCCACGACTCTGGTGTTGTAGTAATCTGGCAGCATGCGCTCACACAAAGCCACTAGGAGCCAGAAAGCCTCTTCTTCATTGCAGTAGAGCAACAGTACTGATGTGACAATGTTCATGGCCTACAAGTCAGCAGAGTCAAGTGCACAGACAGAGGTGAAAAACATGAAGATGCTCATGAAAGCTCAGTCATTACAGAGCAGCTAAACTTAATCCATGCAAATGCAACTGTCACTAAGAGTCACATCTATTTCCATCTTTGACTGGTGTATGAGTCAAAAGATGACCCTGAGACAATTTATCTTCCTGTTTCAGTTCCTCTGTTTGTGAGCCTGTAAATAATACGACTATTTTTTCCTGAAGCTCTTTCATTAATCAATGTGACTAATTTTCAGTTTTCATAAAGAAACCTTTGTAACACTTTGGTCACAAGAGAACAACATCATGAGGAACTCTAACACCAAAGCAATACTCCAAACGAGCCTGAAATTCCACCGAGTTGTTTCGCAAACCAGCAGCTGGCTTTGTTTTCAATATGCTGCCTGTGTGCAATAACTCACTCGATTTAACTGCTCCTTAATGAAACCAAATAAAATGTTTTTACTCAACCAGGGAAAGCTCCAGCAGGAAAAGTAGTAAAAGACTGTCATCACACCAAACAGGAATGTGCAAAGTCTGTTTAAATGCTGTATCCAAAGGACAGCTGCACAGATCCTGCAACGTAGCTACCTCTTTTCCTCTCCTGCACCACCACGGTGACAGCACGAGGGAAAAGCTTCAAACTGCACATAAAACTGCAGAAGTCCAAGTCAACAATGGTCGCTGTGCAGGACTAACGAACCTAATGCTTCTTTCTTACCTGGCAGTACCCAATCGTTGGATTTCTGAATGCATAAGCAGTTAAGACTCTCCTGAGGGCAGCAATTCCCAGCTCATTCTGGAAGGCAGGATGTTCTGGCATAGAACGGTGCAGATCTCTTTCAATTTCCTCTGTAGCAAGGTTGTACTTTCCCATTGACTTTTCTACCAGATCTGCATAGTAACCAGGATGAGTTACCATCTCGTTCCAAGCCCCTGTAATGACAAACAAATACTGCTTCACCTCTTGAGCACTGGAAGACAGGTTTTCTGCCCCCAGTTTCAGAGACAAGGCAGCCAGGAAGCACTATACGAACTCATCAGCTACCGACAGGTGTGAAGCACAGTTAACAAACTCATTGTTAAATCACCTAGGTTCCAACACAGAAATGCAAAGGAGTCCAAAGAGCTACTGCGCTCAAAGTCATCTTGGTAACATAATCACAGTATCACAGTAATGATAAGGTTGGAAAAGACCTTAAAGATCATCCAGTCCAACCTAAATCCAAATAAACCCAGTAAACCTAACATAATCACTGCATTTCTTGCAAAAAAGTACTGAAGTACCATTCCAGTGCAGTTCCCCTGTGATTGATTTCTTCTGAAATGAGCTAAGATTCACACCTCTGCCTCTGAAATGCACAGAAAGTACAACCCTGCTAGGTATCAATGTACCCAGCACAACATCCTACCTGAGAAAAGGAGCCACAGCTCTCCACGAAGATTCTCTGGGATTCCTTTCTGCACCAGCTCCCTAGTCTTGGCAGTGCGATACATACACATCCCTCGCCCGTATTCAAAGAAATGAATGTTCCAAGATTCTTCCTTCATCTTCTCCTTTGCCTTCATGGGAACACAGATAGGTACTTTATGAGATTGCTGCATTTTTATGTTTGTAGAACAGGAAATTTCTGGGTACACTCAGGCACTGTGACACTCGATGGGCTTCCTGATGCATAGAAGAGTGTGTGCTAATCTACGCTGTTCTCCATCAGTTCTGACCTTGCTTTAAGTCTTCACAACATAACATGGGCTGTGCAAATCTCTACAGAAATGCAAGCACAACCACAGTTTAAGATAACTGAAGACTATGCAGAGATGCCAGTTCTCTGCTTTCTTGTTCTGGATAATAGTTTCTTCAAATACATGAATTTACACTAATTAGTGTCAATTAGTACTAATGAGTAACACTTGTTTCTCACCCTCTGGTCACCTTGGGGATCTCGGTACCGATAAAGTAAGCCAGCAGTCAGGTTACATCTGTGCAGCACTAACACTGTGACAAACACAGCAGGACTGAGAGGTATAAAATGTATTTTAGCCTTAAAGCAAGACAGGAAATCTGCAACCTACCACAACCTATTGAGAGCTAGCTAGTTTAAGTTTAAACATTATTTACCCCTTTAGGTCCCAAAAGCTCCTCGGAATTTCTTCTGAAGAGTTTGAGCAGTCCCTGTGAGGCTGTTGGCACTTCTCCAGCACAAAAATTGACAGGCCGATTGCTGAGAGCAGATGTGGGGCTAATGGCAAGTGGGCTGCTGGAAGGAAACTCTGGAACCTCCTGTACAAGAGAACATAAAGCACCTGAACTCAAACAACCTCCCTCTTCTGCCAATTGTCCAACAGAGAGACAGCATTTGCTGGTGACACACGCTGTTAACACACCGTAAGGAGTGTAACTGACAAATGCTCCTCCCAGCTATTTCCTTAGTACCTCATAACCAGGATCACCCGAATTCCACTTCCACTCCCTGTCGCTGCCGCATGGTTTCTTGGACGGCGTTCTCTGCAAGAAGTCAGAGATTCTCTGCACCAAGAAATCTCGGTCTTTCAGATTGGCAAAGAAGAAGGTCATTTTACTTTTAGTGCTGATGGACAGAGGGCTGGGCAAGACGCTGGAACTATCTGCCTTCTCAACTATTGTCACCTAGAAGACAAAGAGAAAGGCCATTTGCATCTGGCAGCTTCTCTACCATCTATAAAGCACTGCACAAAGACTGAAGAAGACAAACAAGGAAAGCCTGGAGTCTTAACAGACAGCTAAGGGTTCCCCACCTCTCTGAGAGGAATGATGAGATGACAGGCCTCCTCAGCCTTGCTAGCAAAACAGATGTAATTGTTGGAAACAAACATCTGGCCAGGAATATGCATCTTGTTGAACGGTGTCCACAAGGTGCAGTCTGTATGTCCATCCAGACATTCATCCTTGGGCAATCGAAAAGTGGCACGGTAGCACTCATTTTTGGCTCGAGCATCCAGGTCTCTGGGGAAAAGTAAGAAGCAGTGTCCAGAGATTTTTTTCTTACTTGAAAACCTCACTCAAACACTAATGCTAAGTGCTCATTCCAACCACAACCGTCTGACTGCATTGTGTATTCTTAGCACTCGTGTGTCTAACTGAGATGCTGCCCCTTATCTGCCTCCTCTTTCAGCCTTCAGACGTGCCTTGCTGACAAGATGCATCCTGCAGTACTAGATAAAATACACAGGTGCATCTGCAGAACTTAAATGTTACATCAGATTCTGAAACTGCAGAGAACAGTCCCCAGAAGGAGGATTTATTACAATACAAACATATTTTACTTTTTGCAAATCTTCAACTTCAGCCCAAGGGGATGATGTAATTTCCTTCTTTTATTTTTATAAACAGAAATTTCAACAGTTTCTAGCTGAAAATTCCCTCTGACACAACCTAGTCAGACATGAGAGTATGAGTGAACTCAGTGGGATGGGAAAAAGAAGAACAAGAGTAATAACTGAAGTAAGTGATGCAGCCCCTAGAGTGTGAAAACCCCAGCGGCAGCCGCAGCAACGCAGATTTATTATTACAAACCCATTACCTGTCTTCTCACTGCTGGAAGCACGTACCTTTTTAATGCAGAGATGTTCTTAAGAGGCTTCCTGGGCTTTGGGAGGGACTTGTCTTGCAGGAAGCTCTCATTGTCCAACAGCTGCCGCATGGCAATGTTAGCCAACTGCTCCATCAGCTTGAAGGTCTCGTTGATGTTGAGAAACATGGAAAAATACAGTTCACTGTCCCTTGTACTTACTTTAATGCACTCAGGGAACAGCAGTGTAGCATTTTTTTCTAGCTGGGTTACATCCACCCACTGGATCACTAGTGTAACTGTGAGAAAAAAATGTAAAAACTACTGTTACAATTCAAGGCAAAACAACAATCAGAAATGAAGCTCAAGCAGCCAGAAAGGTCTCAGTGTAGCAACGCTTTCCCTCTTACACATAGACAACTCTTCATAGTTCTGCTGCATAGTTCTGCTGGGATCTCCAAAATGACTTGGAAATAACACTTGAGATTAAGTAGACTAGAAATACTGCAGCTCCAAAGGGCCCATCTCCCATCCAGTAAATGCTTTCAACCATGATTTATCAAGTTTTCACTCTCTCTTTCCAGCAAATTCACTTTCAACTCAGGAGTTCAAGCTTTGGGTCCTGGCACGGGTTCCAAGTAAAAATCACCACGGTAAGGATACTGCTTGGCTCTCTAATCCAGTGGAAGTGCAACAACTCGAGAAACACTTTGAAAAATGACTCAGGCATTCAGTCTAACCATCACTGAAGTGCCTGTGAGAGCAAAGACTGATCTATGCATTGAGCTCAAAGGGCTTCTAAAGGAAAAGAACTGTCAGCTTTAAAAAAAGAAAAGATCAGTTGCATCAGCACGATCATGGGAAACAGCAGAAAAGCAATTAGCAGGTTTAAAACTCACCCTCCTTGCCCAGCAGGAAGGAGTAGAAACAGAGGTGATTGACGGTGAGGTACAGCCAACCCTGCCTGGGGACTCGCCCCTTCCAGTAGCTGCAGGAATAGTAATTAACCAACTTCTCCACCTCGGGCATCCCAAACTGCTTCCGCATCTTCAGCTCAGCTTCTTTGAATTTACCTGGATCCTCTTCACTCTGGGGCTGCTCATTCTTGTTCTCTTCAGCAATAATTCCCTGCAAGGACATGGGAGGAGAGAGAGAAGAAATGCAAGGGAATGTGCCTGCTGACAGACATAATACACAGCGAAAGGTCACAGCAGCAATCCAGAAGACAGAAGAAACATGACAGAGCAGTTACCACTTCTCTAGTCAGACTAGAGGAAATGTAAAGACATGTAGAAAACGCAGCTGGACAGTCTGAGTCTGCGATCTAGGATCTACTCCTGAACACATGCAGGAAGCATTCACATTCAACGTTTCATTGAGTTTCTCACAGCTGGCCTGGCAGCCCCACAGGAGAACTGAGGTCTACTTTCACTTGCAAACATTATTCTTCAACAGGAAGATCATCATATGCCAAGAAGGGCAGAACTCAGCAGTCTGTCAGATCTTGACTGGCCAGAAGGAAACCAAAAAACCACAATCTCTCTCTCACATGCATACCCAGTGAAAAGACAACGATCCTGACAAAAGTATTGAAAAATAGCTCAAATTGCTGCTGTTAAATAAAAACTTTCTATGATTCTGCTCTGGATAACTTGTGGACTGGGAATCTAAGTGTGTTAACTGCACAAGAAGCAGAGATGCTTGTCTGCCTTACGAGTCAGCCGAAGTTTGGGTGCAGTTCCCTTGTAACTGAGATACCTTTCAGACCATCATGAAAGGGCAAGTGCATTCCCTGCAAACTAGAATTCTCACTCCTGTATCTGCTGCTTATTAAGCACTTATTAAACACTCTGCCTGCACCAATGGTTTAAGGATTTTCAAGATGTATTATATTTTTAATCAGTAGAAGCACCCTAAAGAGTCTGCTCCTTGAGACCTGCTCATAACCTTTTTCTCCCCAAATACATTTGCTCAGTGTTATGTCTTTGTGAGGCACTGGAACAGGTAGCCCAGAGAAGCTGTGGATGTCCCATTACTGGAAGCATGCAAGTTCAGGCTGGATGGGGCTCTGGGCAATTTGGTCTAGAATTAGATTTTCTTTAAGGTCCCTTCCAACCAAAACCTCATATTCTGTGACTGGAATACGACGCTGAGAACACTGTGTGAATCACATGACAATTCCAGCTGTAGGTATGTCTGAACAAGGAGCAGAGAGAAGTTTTACAACGGAGCTCTTGTTCACTCTCTCTCAAGCATAAAAACTCTTAAAACCACATCCCCATTCCTTCTCAGGATCTGGAATGCTTTCAGGGAAACACGGTGCTTACATGTATCTTGCCCTTGACAAAGGTGGTGATATCTTCTTCATTGTCAAAGATGGACAGAGTCTGTAGTAAGTTATTCTCCAGCCACTCCCAATGTTTTGTGATCTCTTTACGAGATGATCCTAATTGAAGGGGTGAAATATGATGGGAAAAGCAGAGAAAAAAGGGAATTAGAACAAAGTCTTTTTCTCCTTCAAGTCTACAGCAGAAAACTAGTAATTACCAAACAACAATGAGGACAAATCAAAAACACACAGGCTGCGTATGTGTCAGGGATAACCTGTTTATAAACACCACCGTTATCCTCCTAATGAAATGTCTCTGCTGCCATCAAGGACATTATTTCCTAGTAAGCTCAGCTAACAAAGCTATCGGGCTCAAACACTGAAAATGATGGTTTAACCCCTTCCCTTACTAATGAACCTTCACATGAAACAAATTTCCTGCTTCAGCCTCCTCCTAGGAACAACCATCATGATTTCAAGCAACCACTGAATAGTAGCCTGAGCTGGGCTAGAAATTAACACCCTTGCCATCATTCCATTAATTTCAAAATCCCACCACCCCCTAGCCATCGAAGCTGCAATCAAATATTTCCTAGTCCAAGCAGTTGCTTCCACCATAATCTTATTCTCAGGCACAATCAAAGCATGGGCCATCACCCAGATACCTGACCCAACAGCTTGCTTGCTGCTGACAGTAGCCATTGCAATAAAACTCAGACTCATCACTAACCACTGCCCTATTCCTATCAACAATAATAAAACTCTCCCCATCAACTATCCTATTCTTAACTGCAAAGACCCTCAACCCAATACTACTAACCCTCCCAGCCACAGACTCAGGAGCCCTCGGTGAGTGAATGGGACTAAACCAAATGCAAATCTGAAAAATCCTAGCCTTTTCATCCATCACCCATGTGGGGGCTGGGAGATGATAATCAGCACCAAGAGATCATCCTATTTGCCACTGCACACCAAACACAGCTTTTTAAACTCAGACAAAGAGCATTCTCCTACTCTAGATCATAAATCCCCTTTTAATTCCTGGTATTCTAGAACAAAAATGATGAACTTTCCGCAGAACCTCATATTTCAGAACAACTGAGTTTTTTACATCTATAAAAAGGTTCCAATTCCATGGGCAACAGTCAACACAGAGTACACAGTTCTGAAACAAAGAGCAACCAAAATATTCCTATCAGAAAGCTCTTCCTCTCTGTTAACAGCTATCACCAAACTCTCTTGAGGACAAAAAAAATTGCAGAAGACATTTTTTACAAGCAATTAGTTTTTTAATAAAACAATAAACATCGTTAAACACAAAGACAAATCTGTCTAAAGGGAAGGCAAAGACATTTCTAAGTTACTCTTTGCCAAATTCCAGTAAATTTATCTCCTGAAGTTTCACGTAAAAGCAGTGGGAGATCTAAAATGTTAACATACCTCCCACTGCTCTGTGGGATTTCTCTGTGAGACCCCTGTATGTAGTCATGACGGCAAAGAAAGCAGCAGTTTGCTAATGCTGTTGCTCTGCCCAAGTTTCCTTTTCAAATGGCAGCTTCACCAGTGGAAGACTCTACATATTTTTAGATGGACACCTAACCACAAAACCCAGCACCACCTGGTCTGTGGTTTGATAACCAAATATCACTCCAGGACCTGAAACCAAAACCTAGATGCAAAGATATAAACGAGCTGTCTTGTCTCAATAGGACCACAGGGGTATGAATTCCAGTTTGTGTGCACAGCCCAATGGGTTAGACAACAAATGGGTTGTCTTTTGCCTCTGCACGTGGAGGTTTACTTGACACCTATCCCAGCCATCTCACAGTACGTTTAAAGTATAAATGGTTTTAGCCGATAGAAAATGGCTATTTCAAGGGCACAGAACTACCAACTACAGGACGCTTAGGCTGGGAAAACCCCCACAGGTCCAGCAACAACAGCAGGGGACCGAAGTCTGTGCTCTGATTTGTTTCATGAGCTCCATCTCTCCCACCAAGTGACAGCAGACAAACCACTAAAATAAGCCAGGCCTAGTAACTGAGGGCCAAGAACAACATCACAATGACATGCATGAAGGAGTACAATTCTGCATGGCCTACAGAGGATGGTAAGAACAAAACACTGAAAGGCTGAAGCTACCTGCATGACCACAGTGCTGCCCACTAGCAGTTTCATGTGACAAACTGTAATTAAAATAGATGTATTTTCAACTCAAGACCTCTGTACATGCATAACTGTAAGAGAATGCCGGTACTCCGTCAGTAAAATGAGAACCAGATATGATTAAAAAAATAGTTGGGATGAAGAAAACGTATTTATTCCAGTGCAACAGTTTATCAAATCCCACTTGGTTGTCACACAGCCTATCTCATTTTACCATGCTGCAACTGAGATACACAGGATATTGAGTAAAACACTAGTGAAATGGTACAAAACCCAACAGAGTTGAGATGCTGTCAAATTTCAGATCTGCACTGTATGTGGCCACTAAATATTGTGGGTTTTTCTATGCCTGCCATTTTGCTTTCTTTCTTCCTTCTCTGCCCTCCTCAAAAGGGAAGCTAAGTTTCTGTGAACATAGCAACTTCTACACCTTCTTTTTGCAGAACTTAAGCAGCTCTGCAAGGGAGACTATTGTGCCGGTTGCCTGGGGAGAAGATGCAAACAGGGACAACAAGGCATCAACAACTGCAGGCTCAGCGAATGATTACTTCACGCGCAGATTTTTCATCCCAACCACAAAGTGAGAAGTGAAGTTTCTTTTTATAAACTAAGTCATTCTAATAAATCTGTCTGAAGAAATGGTCCGTTCAGCAACCAGCAGAAGCCTTAAACAAATTTCACCACTGGTTATGAGAAGGTTGTACCATGATACCGTAACACACCAGTTACACTTCTCAGGTACAAGAAGCCAAGAATTTTTGAGTATTAAAAATGACTCTATTTTACAGATAAACTAGATCTATACATCTATGACAGGCCAGAAATAGTTGAACAAAGAAAACTGGATCAAGATGGTAAAGAGATCCCCCAAAGAGTGTTTGGCACCTTGAATGACCTTACGTGCTCCCATCTTGTACTGTGTTCCTCGTAAGCAGGTTCTGGCACAACATTAATCATCCCAAAGCAACCTTATCATCATGGATTGATTCTCTCAACAACCTCCCTATGACCTTGCAAACAGATACACCTTGGAATAAAGAACATTCAGAAGCTTTTACAGAGCTTTAAGAGCCTAAACTACACTTTATATAATGCTGAGGCATTTGTCACTTCTGGTATCTTACACTACCCCACCAGAAGCTCTGGAAAGTCAAGAGAGTATTCCCATGTGGGTAACTCTACTCTGTCCTAGTGAGAAAGCATCTGGAATAGTTTTGGGCCCCTCAGTTCCAGAAGGACACAAAACTGCTGGAGAGAGTCCAGTACAGAGCCACAGAGATGAAGGGAGTGGAACATCTCCCTTATGAGGAAAAGCTGAGGGAGCTGGGTGTCTTGAGCTTGGAGAAACAGAGACTGAGGGGTAACCTCATTCATATTTATAAATATGTGATGGATGGGTGTCAGGAAGATGGAGCCAGGCTCTTCTCAGTGTCATCTAATGACAGGACAAGGGGCAATGAGTGTAAGCTGGAATACAGGAGGTTCTGTATAAATATGAGAAGGAACTTCTTCCCGGTGAGGGTGACAGAGCATTGGAAGGACTGCCCAGGGGTGTTGTAGAGTCTCCTTCTCTGGAGACGTTTAAAACCCGCCTGGCCACGTTCCAGCGCGACTTGGTCTAGGTGATCCTGCTGTGGCAGGGGATTGGACTGGATGATCTTTTGCTGTCCCTTCCAATCCCTAATGTTCTGTGAACTGACCATCTGAAGCAATCAACAATCTGAACCAAAATCAACAGAGTAACACAAAAACAAAGCCCAACCAGAGTCACGTCAATACATACCACATGCCACTGCCCAGTACACCTGAGAGTCCTGAGTCTGGTGCAGAATACGGTATGGGGCAACTCTGGCACTGGAATCCAAAACTACGTCCAGTGTTCCCACAAGAAGACCTAGAAAACAAAGAGGGAGAAATCAATCCAATGTGATACCAAAATTAACTGGATTATCTAAAACTACAGGAGTGACACTACAGAAAGGTGTCGATGTCCACATTACGTAAACTGTGATGGAGGAGCAATGGCTGAGAAAATTAAGACAGACATCCAGTCACTGAAAGCAAAGTACCTATAGACCATCTACCACCAATCCCACTGGTAAAGTTTAGATGGCATTTAAATGTCTCCAAAACCTCATTATAACCCTCTGCCTTTCTAGTAGAGTTTTCTTATAGAAGTTAATCTATTTTCCTCTGCGGGGTTTCTGTTGCTAATAGTGATCCTTAAGCCTACTAAATTAAAACACAGAAGACTTTTCAACACTGCAACTCCCAGCATCATTTATGCAAACAGTCAAAATGGAATCAAGTAGCTCTAGAAAAACTGGTGCTCACAGGTTTCAGTGATGCTTCTAGAAGTAATCTGATTAAATACAGAAAGAAGACAGAGAAACAAATATCGTATTGCAGAATAAATTAGAAAAGATTTAATATAAAATATTTAAAAATGTATTTAAATAAAACAAGCACTATCAGCCACTGGACTTTGTAATGCAAATCCATTTATTTCAATTAAGTCTATTTACTAGATATATCAAATATCTCAGAGGACACTTTGGTTTGTTGTTCCAGATAACATATTTCATTTTGCAACATGCTCAGAATTACAACTTTTCTACCATAGTACTTGCAGAAGGGCCATGGTTACTCCTCCAGGTCACTATTTGGGAGGCTCAGGTCCTTGCTCTCCTCTCCATAGTTTGGCTAAGTCTGAGCAAACTGTCCTCATCCATTTCTTCCTCATTATCATTAAACATGCTTTATCTCTCTTGGATACCCAAAAGTAATAGATTAGGAATGGTTATGCTTCCAGAGAAATTCCACAGGAAACTCATCATCCTGAAAAAAACCCCCTGTGTGCCCAGCACAGCAGGACCTCAGTTTAGGTTTCTTGTGTAGAGTTGCAGTTGGGACACAGACTAAAAAGTCATTTTGAATAATCCCTATAACAGCACCAACCGCGTCAAATATTGACACATGGACCAGTAACAAGACATGAGTAACAACTTGGGTCTAAAAGCAACTGAAACACCTTCACTGCTTGGCTGAGCATCTACACTCTAAATGTCAACTTGCAGTTGTACTCTTTAAGGAGGATATGTGGCTTCTAACACGTAGGAACTCTGAAGAAGACTTAATGAGCTAATCCAGTTCAAGAAGTGGCTCAAAGCTTCAACCATTTAAGAATAGATGAGTTTCAATGATTCTAGAATAGGACTAAGTATAATTTCTTCTAGTAAAAACCTGGAAAATGAGAGTGCTGAGGCACTGGAACAGGTTGCCCAGGGAGGTTGTGGCTGCTCCATCCCTTCAAGTGTTCAAGTGCAGGTTGGATGGGGCTCTGGGCAACCTGGTCTGGTGAGAGCTGTTTTGGCCCATAACAGGGGGGGGTGGACTAGATGATCTTTAAGGTCCCTTCCAGCACAAGCCAGTCTGTTATTCGGTGATAACTCCACCCGCACAGCACAATTTCACAGTGATATTAATTACAAACAACGTCTCGCTTGCAATCTCTAAATCTTCAGAACACAAAGACGACACCTCACTAACTCGGGGTAACACGGTAATGACAAAGAAGCCATTTTCGCCCAGGGAAGCAGCTCGTTTCGCCCAGGGAAGCAGCTCATCCCCACCAGCCCTGGCACGGACTTGTCTTGGCTGTGCAGCAGCACCGCAGGGGCTCTGGCCTGGGCAGCCCCCAGCACCAGCGCTGGCCGCACCGATCCAGGAGGCAGTGGGGACGGCCCCAGCCCCTCCGAACTGCGGAGCCTGAACCCCCCGGCTCCAGCCCCGCACCATCCCTGCCACATCTGTCCTGAGGCAGCCCCCCTAAAGGCTCGGGGCCGGGCCGTGCGGGGACGCGGCAGCGGGACAGGAGTCGTGTCCGTCCCACCCCCTTCCGCGCAGCGCCGGCCCCCCGGCGAACGGGCCGGTCTGAGACCCCCCTGAGCCCCGCCGCCCTCACCCGTTAGGCCGCCGCCTTTGCCGTGTCCCCGCCGACGCTGGAGCAGGAAGAAGGGGTTGGCCCGCTCGGTTACCCACAGCGCGCCGGCCAGCAGCACCTCCTCGGGGCCCAGCCACATCGCGGCGGAGCTGAGCGGGGCTGGGCCCGGAGCGGGGCTGGGCCCGGAGCGGGGCTGGGCCCGGCCGGGGCGGGGAAGCGGCGGAGGGGGAGCAGCCGGGACGCACCCCCGGGTCACGGGGCCGCGTCCGCCGTCACGGCTCCCCCTCGCGGCTCGGCCCCTTCACGGCAGCGGCGGGCGGGAAAAGGAGGAGCGAGGGCGGAGGCTCCGCGGGATGGGTTCGCGGGTTCGAATCCCGCTGCGCGGAGCGAGTACGGGGCCGGCCCCGGGGAGCCGCTGGGGTGCACCCCCGCTCTCTGCAGAGCAGGACGCTTCCCCCACACCTCTTGCATTGAAATGGCCCTTGCCAGGGTGGCTCGAGTTTGAGCTGAGTAATGGGTTTATATAGTAAAGCACATGAAAAATCATGGCATCACAGACTGGTTTGGGTTGGAAGAGCCTTCAAAGCTCATCCAGTCCAACCCCCTGCAGCGAGCAGGTTGCTCAGAGCCCTGTCCAACCAGACCTTGGATGCTCCCAGGGATGGGGCTTCTACCTCCTCTCTGGGCAACCTGGCCAGGGTCTCAGCATCCTCAGTGTAAAACATTTGTTCCTTTTATCTAGCCTGAATCTACCCTGTTTTAGCTTAAAACCATCACCCCTTCCCTTGCAGTGCTCCTTTGTGGGACCCACTGAAGCTGCCGTTAACTGACACTCATTTCATGCTCTCTGCCATCATACACGCAATGCTCTACCGGCAGGGAGCTCCCAATGCACCTTTGCAGGGGTCTACAGCCTCCACAAACTGCTGCCCCTGCCACTGCCCTCCACTGTGACACCACCCTCACACAATCAGGACACATCCAGCTCTCCTGCTCAGGATGGTGATGGTGTTTAGTTGCTTAGATGTAGTGTTGGGGCATCTAGTTTAGGGGTGCACTTGTAAGGTAGGGTTGATGGTTGGACTCAATGATCCGGGGGGTCTCTTCAAACATAAATGATTCTGTAAAGTTCATTTACCCTTTCAGCAGTACAGCATGTGCACCTCCAGCATCCCTGTCTCCACGAGCCAGACCATGTCCCAGCGGAATGGGAGGGGAGGGGTCTCTGGCACCCCCATCCTGGCAGCCAGCTTCATTTTGGACCCTGTTTTGCAGCTCTGGAGCCCATGTGGGACTGGAGATCAAGTCCAAAGATGGTCTTTGCAGCAAACGGGAGAGTGGAAGATGTGATCCTTTCTCATCTCTTGGCTGCAGACCAGCTTCTCAGTAATTTAGTGAATGGCTGTTCCTGTTTCAATAACCATTAAAAAGTGTCCCTGCAAACTCTGAGAGTGCTATGACAGAAAACACTGACAGCTACCTCCTCTGTGCTCTGCCCAGCTCCGGGGAATGCGAGAACGCTGCATTTTCTTAAGGCTATAAATCCTGTAACCCTGGGGTGACCTGTCTTCTGTGTTAGTGCAGTGCCCTAATCCCAGCTGGAGCCTTTGTGCGCTACTGTAGTACAAATATTTATTAGCTGGCAGAGCTTTCAAGGCTCTGCCTTCACCCTGGTGTCACAGTTGTGTCTGGGAGCAGCACAGTGCTTTCTGGAGTCTGGATGGGCTGTGGAAATCATTCGAGCACTGGGTGAAGATGCTGAAGCTTCCTTCTCTATGTTCCTATCTCTGTTCCTGCTCTCTATGTGCCATCTTCAGATGGCAAAAGCTCTGAGGAGGTGGATTAGTGCCCCCTGGATGTTCATAAGCCACTTTGAACCATGTGGCCTTTAATGGTCTGAGATTTCCACGCGCTAGTGCAGCAAAATAAGAACAAAGACTGAGAGAGCTGGGTTTGTTCATCTGTGAGAAGAGAAGGCTTACAGAGGACCTTACACCAGGTACCAGCCCATGAAGGGTGGCTACCAAGAAGATGGAAAGTCCTCTTCCCAAGGAATCTCATAGAAAAGACAAGGGGTGATGGGTGTAAATTGCTCCTGAGGACATTGTGATTGGACTCCAGAAGAACATTTTTCACTATGAGATCAACTAGGCACTGAAACAGTCTTCCCAGGGAAGTAGTGGATTCCTCAGCTTTAGACAGTTTTAAAGCTCAGCTGGACAGGCTGCTGGGCCAGCTCATTCACACCTCAGCTTAAAGGGTTGGACTCAATGATCCTTGAGGTCCCTTCCCACCTGGTTTACTGCAATACTGTGAAAATAAAAGAGTCTTCACTCCAGAATGGGGAAAAACCCTCTCTGACAATGGATCTTCGACAATATCCCACACTGTCCCCTAAGACACATACTGGACGGACCGCAGTCACCGGATGATGCTCTTGTCCTCCTGTTCTTTGACAGACACCAAGCTCACAAACTCTGTAGTTTTAAACTGCTTTTTATTGAAATGTAGTACATTAGCAAACCCAAACTAACCGGTATACACTACTAACGTATCGGCATGTACCACGTAACTACAATACAGTGCTATACTTACATCAAAACAAGTCAAGAGGTTCTGCTGCTGTCAAGCTACCATTTCACAAGGGCTGGATAGATCTGACTGTTGGGAGGGCACCGCACCCCCCCACTGCCCACCGCATCCCTGCAGCATCCCCGTCGATCGGCCAATCCCCTGTGAGCTGCTGGCGTTTTTAGGTTACCTGGTCGCACCGGGGTGCTCCACCTCGCAGCAAGGCAGTTGCAACAGACTTCATTTTACACGCACACACAAGTTGGGGTTTTGTTGTTGTTTGCTTCCTGCAGCTACCCAAGCCCAAAGGCTGGGGGTTTCCTCTCTGCTGAGATAAACTGATCCCATTTGGGTGGATTCTGCGCATAGATGGCCATGGCCTTGAGCAGGTGACCCCAGACAGGCATGGTCATACAGAGAAGCTTTTATTGTTGAAGACCTACTTGCAAACTGCAGTGGGGCTGACAGGATAAGCAGAAGAGCAACGCTACCACTCACTTTGGTGAGAAAGATTATTCCCCTAATGCGACGGATCTTACCAGTGCTGGGAGCCAGGTCTAGACACATGAGGTGGAACCCTTCTACCTGCTGAAAGGGTGGCAACTGAGGAGGCTCCTTGTTCGTGCAGCACCTTCCAGCGCAAACATGGGGCGAGCTCGGGCAGGCGACACGCTGGGCCGCTGCTTCACTGGCTGTGGTACAGGAACCACACAAGTCTCCAACGTCCCTGCACACCCTATGAAACTTTCCTGGCTTGAGAGCAGCAAAGAGCACCGATAACTTTATTTTCAAGCCCAGACTTTGCTGTGCAGGAGCACGGGAGGGTTGCTGAGCTGTAGGGTCCCACCAGTGCAGCCCAGAGACATGCAAAGTTTGCAGGCAGATACAGCCTTTACTACCCTAGACAGCCAGAGGGTGTTACAGGCACAGGCACGGGAGATCGAAAGCAAATCTAGCAATCCGATGCCATTACCAGAACCCAGTAGAGCTGCTCCGCTGGGAGCAACGGCTCTTGTTCCCCCATGAGGGGTTTGGGCAGCTGAAGACCAACTTAGAGCCAAGCAAAGGCTGGAGCATGTGAGAAATGGCATCAAAAAAAGGCAAACCGCAGCAAATGTGCAGAGCTGAGCTCAGGGCTCAGGATAAAAAGATTCCTGCTCCTGAGGGGCTCAGTCACAGGGCGCTGTGGGTGGATGCAAGAAGAGGGAACAGCCCACGGCCAGCGGGAGCCACAGAGCTTCCACGCGTGTATCCAGCACATCTTTGGGCTGTGACACCCCAGTCCCAGCTGCACGACACTAGCTCATGTTACACCACAGCCTTGCAACGAAATCACTCTAAATAACTTCAGCTTTCAATACAACCCTGTGCACTTCTATCTTTGCAGGAGTAATAATGCTTAGTTACTAATTCTTCAGGGGAAGGGACTATTTTTGGGCAACAATTTATACCACAGGGTCCCCACGCCCAGAGACCTGAGCTATTATTGCCATTAAAAGAATAACGATTCAGACGTTATTGCACAACCTACACATCCATCTCTGTTCATCTGGGCATCTCCATGGGCCAAGCGGGGCTGAGGAGCAAAAGGATGCTCCATACGGACAGGGCTCCACAGAAAGAGCCCAACCTGCTTTGGCCAAGAACAAGCTCTCTATGGACTGTGATGCTGGTTTGGAGCGATGAATCCCCTTGAGGCATGGTAGTGGCACAGTGATGGAGAAGATGCTGGAGGCTGGGTGCATGGCAGTTCCTGCAGAATGGGACCTTTACCAGGCTCTTGTGAGGAGGAAACCTGTAGTAATCAATGGAGTGGGAAGGCAGACACTAATTGGGGAGAATTAGAAGTGTTTGGGACCATTACAGGCTTTTACAAGAGTAGGTGAACGAAAAACTGACAAAGATAAAAAGGTGTCAATTAGTGCTGCTTCACAGAGGCTCATGCAAGCAGCTTGCAACCCCAACAGGTCAGGACATCACCAACTGCGGGTCACACAGCCCCAGACAGGGAGCAAACTCCTGGCTGGAGCCCCACTCTGGTTCCTGTATCCCACAAGGAAGAGTTGTAGGGTTACCACTGTTTCTCAACATTTCAAAGGCTTTGGACACGAAGCAGAAATGAGCTCCAACCTGCAGAAGTACAGCCTACCTTTCTCATGGTCTCCCCACAGTCCAGTTAATTGGAGCATCCTTTCCTCTCTCACTCCCTCCCCTGCTCAGCAGGTTCCAGCCAGCATGCTGGAACCTTACGGTTGCAGCCTGCAGTGCATCAAGTCCAGCAGGGAAGGGAAGAAAGTGAAGCTATCTTTAAATATAACAACACGTACGCAAGCTGTCAAAGCACATCACGCTCTCCTCTGTGTGGCTCGGCTGGGAAAACTAGGTCACGCATGGCTGTATAACACGGGGTGAAGAAGGAGTTAAAGCTTCACCTGTCCAATTTCAGGGGGTTCCTGGGGTCCCTGTCCTAATCCCTCCTGCCCTTCTCTCCCCACATCACAGGGCCAGCAGGGTCACCCTGGTGTGACCGCTGCTGCGCTACTTGCTTCGTCATAAAAACAGATGATTATTAGCTAAGCAAAAAAATACACATTTTAAACCACTGATTTAACTCACTCTCCAGTAATCCGGCTGCAGAGCTGGCTCCACCCTGGTGCCTTCATCCTTCAACTGTGCCATTATCTCAAACCTAAACTGAGCTAAACAAGTGTGGGAGCCCCAGCGTGACCCCTGCCTCCCGCAGACCTCCCTCTGCTTCCCAGTAGCTGGTAACTGCTGGTACCTCTCCCCAGCCTTTGTCTTGATTTACATGAGCATTTTTAAAGAACACAGGAGATGTGTAAAATCTCGTAATGCAGTCCTAACACATTTATTTAACTATTTTTGGTCTCTCTTTGGCTTGTGGAGGATACCTGGCTATTCCTAGAGCATCCTCAGGTGCCCATCCTAGGAGCAAGGGGAACAGTGTGAAGGGTTCCCAACACACGAGCTCAATGGAGGGAGTAACCATGAGTGTCGTTCATTTTCACATGCTTAACGTTAATATTCTAAGTAAAAAGCACACTTACAGTCTGTTAGGTTTTTTTTTACCAGCAGTTATGCTCTAAGAACACAAGCAAACCTTGATTTTACAAATGTCTTACGGGAACATGCAAAACTGCCAGAGAACGGGAGGATGCGAAAGAGAAGGTGAAGTGCTAGGGTTTGAATAGTTTTGGGAAACACTTGGAGATAAAAGCTTTTTTTATATAGTAGAAGTCATAAAATCAATGCTTTCTGCTAAAAAGCACTTTTTCTTTTTAACCTTAAACATGATTCCAAGTTACTGGCACTTACAGCTCCTGGTAGATTGCAGTATATTTTAATTCCATGAAATGACTCAACCGTACACGGCACCACTGCAGCAGAACAAGAACAACGATGCTCATCAAGCTTTTTTATATACTGATTAATATTAAAAGGAAAAGCTCAAACTTATCAGCACAGCCCAGTAAAAAAAAAAAACCCACCCCTGTTGCTGTGGTGCCTCCTCCCCGTCCTAAATATGACTAAGTAGAAGAACATCTGTGATGGCACGTCCCAGCAAGCAGGTAGGGATCAATGGTTGGAGCTAGCCTTGAATTTTTCCAGTGTTGCAAGACTTTCCAAACCCAGGGTGTCAGTTACAATCGCCTGCTCCTCATCAGAGCTGCTGCAGCACGAATCCATTTGTCTATCACCGTGCCAGACTCCAATCTCTACAGAGGCAAACCTTCCTTCCCCCGTTAAAACCATAAATGACCCTATTTATTATATTGTCTTTGGAGGCTTTATTCTTTCCAATAGTTCTTTTCCTTTCCAATACTTTCTTTTCTTTCCAATATTTCCTTTCCAATACTTTCTTTCCTTTCCAATATTTCCTTTCCTTTCCAATACTTCTTTTGCTTCCCATGACTTTCCCAGCCTTTCTGGTAAACAACTGGTGCAAACCCTCTGAGCTCGAGCTGAGAAACTCTCAGCTCTGTTTTGGTGCCAAAACAGAGGCCTTGGGGCAAATCCCTGCACAGGCTGAGGCAGCCCCTACGAGAAGGATTTGCTTGGAGCATCTGCACGCCCGATGCAGTGCTACAAGGGGTTCTCCTATCCCCAACCATGCCAGTAGAGCTCTGCACCCAGTCACTGCCCTGCTGGGTGTTGAGGCTAGCTGGAGACACCCAGATGTTTTTGTATTTAACTATGAACACCCAGGTGCTTGTTGGTCTGCTGTAGCCTGACAGCCCACCATGGACCAAAACAATCCCTATGACATCCTTGAGAGACAGAGATTCCTCTCTGGGGTCTTTGTTTTCAGAAGGTCTCTGCTCTCATGTGTCTGCCTGCAGCCATCTCACAGACTCAACTACAAAAACAGGGGTTGCTCAATCAGCCCTTCTGCCACCCCCAAGCCCTGTTCAGGCCTGAGTTCAGCTCAGCCAGGCTGGGTTTGGCAGCTCTGCCCTGGCTCGCCGGCACTGCCCCTCTTTGCAAGGCAAGGAAGGACACTGGCCATGACCTGCCACCACTCAAGCCACCGGCTGGCATCCTCTGTGACCTTCCCTTCTGCTTCGTGGGTGTTAAAATTGTGCTCTTCACAAGTTTGGGGGTTCAGCCTATTTCTAGAGTGAGCTGAACAACAACAGAAGTGCATCTGGTAAATATGAACGTGGGTATTACAAGAAAAAAAGCCTCCCTACACTTCACACCACCCACTCTGGAATTATCAGATTAAATAAAGCTGACGCGCAGCAACAAAAGTCGAAGCATGCTCGGCAAAGAGGATCAGCTCCTCGTTCGACAGAGCTGGGTTTTGCGGTTTTTCCTCCGAGCATCCGTGTTAGAGACGCAGCCCGGCCACACCTCGGGTAAGGATACGCGTCGAGCAGACTGCTGTACAATTTAAAAACAGAATCAAGAAGGGGCAGCTCCCCTGCTCGCAGCAAAAGCGGGTGAAACGAACGCGTGGCAGGGTATGCCTTACCTTCCGTGTTTTTGGCTTAACTGATTTCTTGCAATTCCTATACAGAGGGTGAGGCTTTGTTTCACACGACAAGGGCACAAATGCATTTCTACACCTACAGTAACTGAGACTGCAACGGAGAAAAAAATCCCAGCGTCCATTAAACAGCCACACGCGGTCCAGTAGGAAGAGGAGCAGAAGCGCTTCCTCCTCCGCGTCTGCTCCATTCAGGAACGCGGTGGATGGTTCCACTCCAGCGGCTCCTCTCTCGCTCTCCATTGCCACGTTTCACTTGCAGAGGCTGGCAGACAGGACTCATTTCCCCACCGCTCGTGTCACGTGCCAGAGCAAATTGATTTTTCCCTGCAGCGTGTCGAGGCGTCTGCTGCTTTCCTCTCTCCTGCTGCTTTCTGCGCTCCCGTTATTGATGTCAGTGGGGAAGGGCACGGCTTAGAGAACGTGGTGGTTATTTAACCGTTGCGGATCTCGACGGGAGGATGGGATAAGAAGCTTAGCTCTTTTCTTCTCCGTGTAATGCCAACATGCTGGCTTTTAAAAAACCTCAGTGAAAAATTCGGTGGATTTTTTTTCAACCCCCCCACCCCCTCAAACAAAAGTAGTTAAGTGAGAAAGAAAGCTAATTAGATTCCTGCATATTTCAAAAAGTCTAATGGTTTTCAGGTAGATCAAGTGCTGGTTCTGTGAATTTCCTCTCTATAGAAAGAGACTCACTTGACTTGAGCACACGGAAGGACCAAAAGTATATCCTGTGTAGACTACTTTTCTCCTGCTTCCATCGAACTGGAGAAAAAATAAACCCCAAGCTTTGAGTTCCTTGAACTGTCTCTGCAAATGCAGGTCCTCTCAGCAGCGCTAACGTCAGACTGGCTCGCTACTGTCCGGGGTTACGTGGGTTGTAGGAAACTCAATGCACTTAGAAAGGTCCCTTTCAGAAGGGGCTGTTTCACAGTAAGGTTATGGATTGACTGAGGTCTACGAGTGCTTTTACCAGTCACTGGCCATCTCCTCTACAACCGGTTCCCTTTCTGACATTGGCCAACCGTCTGGACAACTGGAAACAGCAGACGCCTGCGTAAGAGACGCTTTTGCAGTACCAACACCAACTCCTGGGACCACTGTGAAACCTCTTCTGCATCGCCGTGGCTGGACCGACACAGCTCCCCATGCTGTTACTCAGCAATTTCCATCAGACAACCTTGCTTGCGCGCAACTCTTTGTCAGCTCAAAGATGCCACCCTCAGGAACCACCACAGCTCATCTTCGTCTCTGCAACCGAGAAGGCGGGTTCGTGTTCTGGAAAAAGCAGCTCTTCTTCAGACAAAGGAGATCCATGGAAAGAGTACACAACAATAGGAATGAGAAATGAAAAGAACGCAAAAAGGGCCAGGAAGGAGCATGGATTCCTTTCAGGTTTTGTTCTCGTCATACATGTCCAAGGCAGGCTCGATGGTCGAGAACTCGCTCTCGTAGACCAGGCTTCGAGGGGACAGAGAGTTGCGATGAAAGAAGTGACTGCCTACAAGAGGGAGAACAGAGTCTCGTTAGGAACACACATCAACAATGCCAGGACTGAGCAAAGCACCCTCCGACCGCAGACACACTAAGCGTGGGAAAAACAGCCACCTTCTAACGTAAACCAGGATGAGCCATATGAAACTGCTCACCCCTGTTCGTGTGCTCCGAGCAACTGCCTTCCACATGCATGCACGATCCCACCTCAAAATGCTCTTCCAGATAAAACAGGTCAAGTCTGAGCAAGGCTGGGGCAGGTTGGAGTTTTGTACTTGGTGCTTGCTGCAGATTTACAGCCTTGTCAGGCAGGCACACGGCTCCTTGAGAAACCCAGGCACCTTTGGTAGGTGTCCAGTTGCTGTGCTGGGCACCAGCACAAAGCGCTTGGGCAAAGGGTTCCAAGGCAGGAGTAGGATGAACAAGGAGGTCCAACCAATGCTGATGAGAGCCTGACCTCCTCCAGAGCTCAGCAACCTCCATCCAGAATCACCTTCCAGCAACAAGCACCTGCTTATCTCCTCACACAGAATCAAAGGAGACTGAACCTTCCTTCTCCAACACTGAGAAACAAGCACCGAGTGGCTGTTGATAGAGTGGGGAATGGAAGTTCAGTTTTTCCTTCCGCTGGTGGTCTGGTGTTCCTGAGGCTCTCCAAAGCCACAGATGTGTTTTGCAAGGAGCACAGCCCTACTACTGCACAGGCAGTTCTCTCTGAAAGCATCTATCAGATCAGGCCCTGGGCCAAAACACTTCATTACTTGGTTTCTCGATCCCAGGGGGCATTAGCTGGGAGCAAGGCTGCTCAGATTACAATATGCCAGGCAGCCACACGAGCCAAATTGGAGGCAACTGAAAAGCTTCCAAGTTCATCATGAAGGCACTCAGTACACCAAGGTGCCTCCAGTTTCAGGCATCAGTGGAATAAGATGCTTAGGGGATTGCAGTTTTAGCCCTGGCACCACTTAGATGCTTAAATCCTCCTTTTGTTGCCAGGTTTCGAGTCCAGCCTATACCCTTCTCAAAGAGTTTACAAAATACATGAGGGTAGAATTATGCTGCTGGTGTCCAGAACACCCTTCTCCTTCCCCAGTCAACCGAAAGCCAGAAACTCAGAGAACAAAACCAAAAGACGTCCTTATTAGGATTAAAAATCCAAAGCTAGGGTGAAAATCAACCACATAGGATTCTTGAAAGCAAAGGCAAAGATGGATTTAGCACTTATCAAAGCAGAGACCCCATAACAACACTGGAGCCAGGGACGATGCAGACAGGCTCGGCACGCTGTGACAGCAAGCTGCAACTCTTGTTTCCAGCAAACACCAGCCCGAGCTGCTCAGCGATCGTGTTCCCAGCTCGAATCCTTCCGAACAACAGCAGCAAACTGAGCAAACTGGAGCTGGGTAACAGATCTGCTGCCAGCTCCCCACCTCCCTTCTATCACCAGAAGGCAGTATGTGCACTCGCTCCACCACTGACACTAGAGGAAGTTCTCCCAAGCAGATGAATTTACGTTTTGTCTTGTAGTTAACTGAAACGAGAGTGAAACGAGTGGCTACACTGCACCAGAGTGAACTGCTCACCCTGCCATACACCCAGATGTCGGGGAGAAGCACCGTATGGGTACCTACTCCACACAAGCAGGGGGATGACAAACACCTACTTTCTAGACCTGAACCCTTTCACCAATCTGGAGGTTTCTAAAACAACACAGAAATAACAGAATTCAATTAAAAGACTGAATTTTGAAACCTGGAACTGTGTTTTCCCACTAATCATAGAACCATAGAATTATTACAGATTGGAAGGGACGTCGAAAGATCATCCAGTCCAATCCCCCTGCCACAGCAAGATCACACAGCCCAAGTCACACAGGAACACATCCAGGCGGGTCTTGAACATCTCCAGTGAAGGAGACTCCACAAGCACCCTGGGCAGCCTGTTCCGGTGCTCCATCACCTTTCTCAGGTTGATGTGGAACCTCCTATGTTTCAGCTTACAACCACTGCCCCTTGTCCTATCACTACATGACACTGAGAACAGCCCAGCTCCATCCTCCCAACACCCACCCCTCAGATATTTGTAGACATTAATGAGGTCACCCCTCAGCCTCCTCTTCTCCAAGCTAAAGAGACCCAGCTCCCTCAGCCTCTCCTCATAAAGGAGGTGCTCCACCTCCTTCATCATCTTCGTTGCCCTACGCTGGACCCTCTCCAGCAGCTCCATATCCCTCTTGAACTGAGGAGCCCAGAACTGGACACAATCACAGCTTGTCTTCAACTAAAACACCCTTTAAAATTACACCAGACAGAACCAATCCCAAGACTGGTTGTTATGGGTCAGGACCACTTATACTTTGATGACCAAATCTCAGCTTGCAGCTGGAACAAGCCACGGAGATATTTCATCTCCCTTTCCTCCACCCCCTGAAATGTGAACAGCCAGCACTGAACCAAAACAAAGAGGATTCTGAAAGCTTGGTGTCACTTTTGTTTTGATCCCACCAAACTCAAACAAGGGATTAGGAAGCAGACAGCCCAGGCAGTCGTTTCCTCCGTGTGTGCCCACACTTCCACTCCAGCAGATTCAAGGCAGAGATTTATCCGACAGACTGACAGGTCATCCGATAACAAGTATTTTAAACTAATCTGGAAAAAGTCCTTGCGCGTCCAACACGCCTCAGATTTACTGGGACACTTCCTTGCCTCTTGGCAGAAGAAATTCAAGCCACGCGCTTGCAGGGAGGCTGCCCATTTCCATACAAAGCTCTTGGCTTTCCTATTGCTTTCGGGACAGGTTATTCATCTTTTTCCTACAAGTCATTCTCCTCTATCATTTGGTACAAGCTGCCCAGTGCTGAAAACCCTTCAGAGCTTTCCAGCACTTGTTCCTCAGTGCTCCAAGAAGCAGGTCGGTATCGCCGCCCACAGCTCAAGAAACAGAGTCAGCAGGGCACAGTGACCTGGCTATCATCTCTGCTAGTGATTGTTTAAAAGCCTGGCGTTGGTCCAGCTGATAAATTTACTGAATAAATGTATTTTAAGGACAGCCAGAAACATCCCCAGTTCCAAGATCAGCCTATGAATCTGCTCTTCCTGTTTTGCACTTACCAAGGAAGATCAAGATATATCCCTTAGACGTGGAAAACAAACAGGATTTTTCAGTTTTACTCCATCAGAATGAATCATTCAGTGCTCTCTGCCACTATTCTTCATTTTATACTTACAATGAACTTTTCAGATGAACTTATATTGACTCTGAAAACAAACATAGCACCCTGGAACTGATCTCTGTACCTGCCACAGGATGCTACAGAAGTGGGCACACCACTCGGGCCAGAAGTTCAAGAGACCCAGCACTGCTGTAGCGCTGCAGGTGCCTCAGGACCAAGCACCACCTCATGTTCCCTTTTCACCTGAAAACACTTTAATGCCCTTGGACATTCAAAGGACCTTTGAAGGTCCCTTCCAACCCAAAGCATTTTGTGATTCATCTGGGCCATCTTCAGCCACAAGCTGCGGTTCCTGCAGAGCTCCTCCAGCACAATGACTTCTCAACAGGGAAATCCAAACGGAGCACTCCCTGTCTCAGACACCCTTTCAGTTAAGGAACAACAGAGCAGGATTTTTTAATCACAGAATCCTTTCCTCAAAGCCAGCTGTTTAGCAACGATCTGCTACACCCTCCAACTACACCCCGTTACACCCTTCTGCCAGCCCAGTCCTGCCATCTGTGTAACATCTGGGAAGAGGGACCAGCTCTGCTCCCTTCCCTACTGCGATTACGCAGATGAGAGTAACATTACTCATCTTTTATGTGTAGACATCTGAAAACACAGCAGACAACAAAAGCTTTTGTCTTTTGAGTCAAAATACCGGGTGTCTGGGATGGTGCAGAGCCCATCATTGAATACATTGATTTCATTAACTGGATGATCTCACTGCTAGCCTGATCCATAATTAACCCAGCAGATACCGTCTGTATTTTCATTAACGCTTTACTGAGACAATTGTTAGAGGCTCAAAAGAATGATTAAAAAGATGGCCTTAGGTTAATTAAATCTTTTATGGCGGGAGATGTACTTACAAACCCTGTCAACTGTTTTGACCACAGTATGGCTCAATTTCTGCTGCTCTTCTGATGAACAAACATGAACCGAACAGTTTGTGGTACCTTCTGCATCTGGGTCACCGCACTGCTGGGGCTGTCCCCGCGCATCCTTCCCGACAGCATTAAAAAGCACTTTTGTTTCAGGAAACAAGAACCAATGTGACTACTGCTGTTGAGAGATGGGTAAAAAAAGAAGTCACCCTTTATTTCACAGCCCGTACCCTGAATCATCTCCTAACCACATTTCCCCATCTCTGGTGACAACACTCGGTTGACAAGCAACACGTTCTACAGGCCCTCAGATGCAGCACGTTTGATGCTTTTTTATCCCCCCCTCCATGAGTAAGTTCCAACGGGGTTTTCAAAATGCACTTACTGCTCTATTGACTGTTTTTGTGTTTCTTTCAAAATTTCACAAGGACACACTGAAAAGTAATTCTGTTAAATGCACCGAAGCTCTCACGCACTTCATTTCTTATTATGAAAGCTGCCTTCTCAGCTGCAGCCTGCTCGACAGATAAGAATGAACTATTTTAATGTAAACTCTGGCTGGATTCCTACATTCTAAAAGTGCCTATACTTAAAAATAAAATTAAATTAATTCCTCTACTTCCCAGTACATTAAAAAAAAAATAGTACATCTTACAGTAAAATTTGGTAAATCTAATTAAATTAAAAAGCATTAAGCTTCAAACGTCTGCATCGTGGCGGAACCATGACAACAAAAACAACCAAGTGCAGAATAGGTTTGAATCATAGAATCACACAGCATCACAGAACTTTAGGGATTGGAAGGCACCTCGAAAGTCCATCTAGTCCAATCCCTCTGCCACAGCAGGATCCCCTATATCAAGTTGCACAGGAACACATCCAGGTGGTTTTTAAATGTCTCCAGAGAAGACAAACCCCCTGGGCAGCCCCTTCCAGTGCTCTGTCACCCTCACTGTGAAGAAGTTCCTTCTCATGTTTATGTGGAACCTCCTCTGTTCCAGCTCACACCCATTGCCCCTTGTTCTATCATTGGATGACAATGAGCAGAGCCTGGCTCCATCCTCCTGACACTTGCCCTTTCCATATTTATGAATGATATTTTCCTTACTGATTTGTTATCTTCATCTTCCCATCTCATTAACTGGAGCATCAGCAGTTGGCCACGAGTCAGGTCCACATGCTTTAACCAACTTGTGAAATTACTCACATGCTGTTTGCACAGCTGAACTTGTGTGAAACACCCTGTGTGAAGACAGTGGTGAGAGATGTTTTCTTCTGCCACCTCACCAGTGAAAAAGCCACAGCAGGAAGGGACATGTTTGCACAGAGCTTCTACGGTAAAAACTGTGATCCATCATTCATGACCTGAATTTGAACAAAACCTAATCCCCATCACTAATACAAAAGGAGCCTTCATGGGGGAAAAACACTGCCTTTTCCCTTGCTATGAGGAAGGAAGAAGTGGTTTAGAGTAGCTGCTCTCTCATCAGAAAGAAGAGTGGTGTGAAAGCAAGAGACAGACAAGGTTTACGATCTGTACGTCAAGAAAACACTGCTGAAAACCTTCTGCAATGCCCGGCCTGAAGACCAAAATCATGTTGAAAACCCCCTAGTGCAACACAGGGAGAGAACTGAAGAAAACTCTTATTTCAAATCGTTCTCAAACGAGTTCAAATGAGTCAAGGTAAGTCCATCACATTCTAGAAGGCTTGGCTCAGCTCTTCTTCTGCTACAAGCTGGCGTGGAGCAATTACCAGTAAACACCCGTTTACTCTTTCCAGTGCTGGGTGGCATCGCTGCATGGGCTTTCCACTTGTTGAGTTGTTTGTTCCAAAATGAAAGGAGACGAACAGAGATCTGCAAAGATGAAACCACTCAAAGGATATGAAGCACCCTACAAAGTTTATCAAGCCTGTCAGACTTAAATACTAACAGAGGAGGGTCCGAGCAAGTAAAATCCTCACACAGTAAGGTTTCATAATTAAAGGGGGTTTTTTTATTTCTTCACTTTTTCCTTAATACAAAGCTTTGGCATCAGCAAATTTTATGAAAAAATAGAATGTACTAAATAATTGCTTGTGCTGCATGATCGATAAATGATGCATAAAAATAGGTGTCTCTCTCCAAGGCTATCAGTCGGGAAGCGTTTCTTCAATACCATTCTGCTCTGCGGGGCAGGAAAAAAGGAGAGAACAAGTTAATATTGCCAATACTGAAAGCAAAACCCAACAAACCCAACATCCTGTGAAAGCCAGTCAGCGAGAAATGACTAATTATACAAGGCCAGAGCACTGAAAGAGGTCTGTGCTCCTTACATCACTCTTACAGCAGCAGTAAGAGGACAGCCAGAGGCTTGAGCTGTTCCAAACCTCTGGGCAGGCTCCATCTGCTGCTGAAAGCCTTCTCTTGAGTGCTGACATCCAACATCTGGGCTTTTTGGATTTAAAACCCAGTTATACAGTCATTTCTGACCATACCCTAAGAAGCAAAGCAAGATGACCTTCTTTTGTTCCTAACTACATCATTTAACAGCAACAGTGCATGAATGCTAGGAGACCAGAGAGAGCAGCTCATTCCTCATTCTCTTATCAGTTCAACATGTTTATCAGGAACTGTTTAAACAAGTGTGAGTGTGTGTATGGACACATACACAAACACAAACACACACACAGTTCCCTACGTACAGACACACAGCTACTGAACTACTGCTCTACATAAACATGTTTACGCTCCAGAAACAACATAGTTAAAAAGAAAGGATCAGGACATGTTTTCAGATGGGTTTTAGTGCAGATTATCTGGCACCTTTCACTTGCACCAACACATTACATGACTCATTCTTGCTACTGGGTGTGATACCTAATGGGATCACAGGGAGCGAGAGCTGCCATGTATCTGCCGTGGTGCTTAGCATGGGAAATGCTTTGTCTAGCACTGAGGAGTAGATGGTGTCAATGAAACAATCTACACCAGACATTTTAAACTGCCTAAAATGAGGGAGCAAACCCAGCAGGACTTGTGGAGGCTGCTTAGATTCCAAATAATTGTTGAAAAGCTGTTGAGGTTAAATTCTTCACAGAGAGAGTGAGGGGTCAGGCACTGGAATGGGCTGCCCAGGGTGGTGGTTGAGACACCATCCCTGGATGTGTTTAAAAGTCACTTAGACTTAGTTTGGGGGTATCTGGTTTAGGAGTGACCTTGTAGAGTAGGGTTGATGGTTGGACTTGATGATCCCAAGGGCCTTTTGCAACCTGAATGACTCTGTGATTCTGAAGGCTACACCTAGGCACCTCAGTTGCCTAAACAAGTGATTTGAGACAGCTCTGGTTTCTGTGGTTGCTCATTTTCTGAAGTCTGCCTCACAGTATCTATTTGTATTTGCTGGCATTTTCATCACTACTGCCGAGAGAAGGATCTCAGCTCACATCAGCAAACCCTTTGTTTGCACTAAGGAAACATCGCAGTGAAAACACTTTACTAGAGGCCCCAACTCTGCCAGTGTGGAGAAGCTGGTCCTCTCAATAAAAATAGACCCAGCTCCCAAAAGACAACAAAAAGAGTTGCAGGGCAAGGCAGAAACTATCAGTGTCCACATCTGGGTGATACTAATGGGTCCCAGTTCCTTTGTCTTCTTCCTCACGATGTGGAAATGCCCAGACATTCCCATTTTTCACAACTCCTCCTGCTCCGTGCTTTCCAAGCCGTTGTTCAGTGCAAACTAAATGTGTTCAGCTACAGCTACGCTGACAAGTTGTTGACTGATGGCTGCAATTTCAATATTTTGACAGATAGAAAAAATTACTGATAATCAGGAGACTTGAGAGAGCCTTTTCAAGTTCTAAAACTTCTCCTCATTTACAATATTGATTAATTTAGGATTAATATTCAAATAACAGAGGAGAGGAAGGTTTGCACAACAGTGGTAATCGAAGGCCACTGGTGATTAAAACCACGAAGAACTTATTATAACCCCTCCTGAAGGAGATTAGCTTGAGACTACCTACAATTTGACACTGGAGACTACTAGACGCATTTCCATCTTACTGAGAAGGGCACCTTACGCTTTCCAGAGAGCAATAAAAGTTAAAAAAAGCACCTTCTCATCTCAGAAAAGAATAAGCTACACTGCCAGGCTGCACAGGAGGCCTGCCTTTGACTCTCACCTCACTTTTGGTAAGGGATCAACACATTTATGGAAACTCAGCTGTGCCAGGATATTCAGAGACAAAGAAAGATGCTGACAAT
Organism: Rhinopomastus cyanomelas; assembly: GCA_013400115.1. Lineage (NCBI taxonomy): Eukaryota > Metazoa > Chordata > Aves > Bucerotiformes > Rhinopomastidae > Rhinopomastus > Rhinopomastus cyanomelas. The sequence goes on along the minus strand of VXBP01001958.1, from coordinate 117,159 downwards.
TTGTCTCCCCACATAAATAAGTGACGATTAAATATATATCATGAGGCCAGATGTTCCGTATGCCTCAACAAAAATAGCTAGATGTACCTAGTTAATAGATCTGCAGGGCAGATTTACTCTTGCCCACACACACAACTATAAAAAAGATTGAACGTCACATGCTGGAGTCATTTCTTGTCCAGCCTGTCTGAAGGGAGGCATTGGGTTGTCTATAAAAATGGAAGCATGGATGTCTTAAAGCACTTCCTTTGTCTGAGCCTCTTAAGCACAGTGAGATGAGAAGTCAGAACTGCTCATCTGGGCTGCTCTCTTCACTTAAGAGAGAAGCAGCAATAGTGTACTAATTGCTTTCATCTCTCCCTCTCCTAAGAGCAAAAAAGGAGCTTTCCTAGAACCACAGAACGTATCAGGTTAGAAGGAACCTCCAACGGTCATCTAGTCCAACCCTGCTACAACAAAAGTAGGGATATCTCTACCTATAACAGATTGCTCAGAGCCCCATCAAGCCTGACACCTTAAGTTTCCTACTTAAACACCTTTTCTCTTAGGTGGAAGCACGTCAGCTAGGAATACTGATTTAATTTTTTTAATATAACATCTGACTGTGGAAGTGAGGTGAAAACTGTCGAGGCTAACTGGTTATAGAAACTTTTGGCTCTGCCAAGCAAATTTTGAACATGGAAACTTAATGTCAGAAACCTAATGTTTACCTAGACTGTTGATCAAAATCTGGATAAAAATATTCCCTCTTTCCCTCACTCCATGCCTCTGCTTAGCTAGGTGATTCCCCCACACAAACCAGCAAAACACAGATTAAGAGGGACTTTTGATGTTACCCTGGAACCTACTGTTAACAGAAAGACACTTCAGAAAAGCTGAAAAAGCATCTGATTTGTTGAAAGCTGCATTTTTTTCCCCTTCTCTGCTCTCTTGGTATTTGCTCCCAGTGTTGTCCATGACACAAACCCACCAGAAATACATAGAAACATCTGAACATTTACTTACTCATTAGCATTCAAGCTAGCTGTGGCTTTGATGATCATGTAGCAGAGAGTAAGGGCACTGAGGAGACCAAAACTGGCAATAATAAACCATTCTTCTGTTGACAAAGGAAAGGGAGGAAATCACTCGTGGGTGGGAGAAGGCTTATGTCAAAGCGATGCCAATATTTCCCTCAAACACCACTGGCGGAAGGCAAGAGGCTTCTAAGCCATGAGTGGCACCAGGAGGTGAAGCAGAAGGAGGTTAGCCACAGAGTTACTGACTGGAGAAGGCTAGCAAAGAAGAAGCGGAGAGAGGTGTGGAAAAAAAGCATGGCACAACAATATTTCCTGGCTCAGCCCAAGGGTTAGTGAGAAAGATTACTTAACAATGTAAAGTGAAATGCAGGAACAAGGGAAAAGGGAATGGAAACTCTGCCCGCCCCCAAGTCCAGAAGATTGTCAGGGTTGGTTTAGATGTGCTGAGATGCGGTTCTTCACATAAACATCCCCAAAGTATTTTCACACTTAATTGGTGTCTTTACCCCCACCCTCCCTCCCTCCCGAATAAATACTTTAAAATAAAATAAAACCAGGATAGCTTGTTCACCAGTAAAGCATAACTACAGCTCTCCTCCCAGACAGGAATACAACATGGCAAAATAATCTCAACCTCAGTGCATGCATGCAGACATCAGAAGATAAACAGCAGTATGAAGAAGGCTATTAAGGAATGTTCACTATTCAAAGTTCTCCTCCTCAAGATCAATTTGGCACTTAGTAATAGTCCGGAATACAAACACTTTCTGTTGAACATGGCCCTTGGTTTATCTGTCATGCGTTGAAGAATGCATGTGTCATCCATAAAGTCTAAACATTTCAACAGCCTTTTCCTAAAGCTCTATTTCATAAACACTGTCAAAATGAACTGTTGCTCATTAGTTCTTGTTTTACCCCGGTATCCCTTCCTGTGCAGGAGGAGCACTAGAGTCAGGAACAGTCAGTCAAGTCAAGCAGTGAAGTGTTTTGGTTAAACTACAGAGTTTATCCCACCCATGAGAAGGAAAGCAGCACACTGACTGCTCTGCTCTAGAGTTGAACACAAGGTGAACCAGATGTTTAACACTGCATGATAAAGACACTTATTTGCTTTGTAAAGAATCTAGCTGTCACATGTGGATTTTTCCTTCTCAGCTCAGGACACTTCTGGACAAGGACTGTCTCCCACACAAGGTGAGATTTTGCTAGAGACATTTACTTTGCTACACCCCAATGGACTGTGTTAGTTACAGACACGTGTCAGTGGCAAAGAGAGTCACCAAGTTCAAAATCTAGACTATATAAGCAAGACACGAGGAGAAAATTAGACTGATGGATTCTGCTTTTGCAGTTCAACCAGAAAAACAACCATTCACCCACCCATCCAACTGAGACTGCACAGCATATGGGAAAACGATGCAGATCCACGTTTATTGTACTCATGGTGCTATTAAACATTAAATCTCTAGGTAAAAACCCCATCAGTGGAAATTCCTCATGCTGCTCTTACGGGCAAGGGCTTACAAGCAGTGCAGGAACAGTCTCCTGATGTCATAAAGCACTGGGACGATACTGAAGTGAGGGTGCATCAAATACTTCTTGGAATTCACAATTATGTAAGAAAAGCCATCTGCTACGAGACGTCAGAATTCCAACAGTAACGTGCTCTCAGGGGAAAAAATGTCTGCAGGAATAGGAATCTGCTGAAATATTTATAATTGGTATAAATGATCGCACGTGAAGTATTCTGAAAGGGCAAATAATGACTCTGGCAGCTCCTCATACTGGCTACCCAGTCCAGGAGGGCTGTTTAGTTGCCACTTTGGTTCACCCAGTGTTCCTAGCACGCAGATCTAAATGGAGGCACCACTAAAAATGAAAGCGTTGGCGCTGTCACACCCAGTTATCGGTTTCAGCACGGAGCGAATGCCTCTTACAGAGACACCGAGGTCACCTTTGTCCCAGCAGGGAAATCTTTCACCGCGGTCTCGCAACACAGAGCTACGGCAGAGCAAGTGCCACATACCAGGGAAACCATGGAATTGGTACTAGAAGCCAAAGAAAACTTACTTGTCACAGCAATGTTGATCTCCCCTGACCTTGGCGTTAGCTCTCCATCCTGGGGAAGCTGTGACATCCCAGAGGTGCGCAGGGGCTCTAGGCTGAGAGAGCTGTCATTGGCAAAATCGCCCAGCGCTGATCGCCGGCTGGCTGGCTGGCCTCTGGTGAGCCTTTCCATGTCAAAGGCTACGTTATCTGTGCATGGCACGTTTGGCTGGAGAAAAAGAAAAGCAATCCCACGTTGCAGTGGTGAATATTCTATGTGTAGCAAACCTATAAATCAAGTAAAACCACACACATGCATTTATTCAGCTGCTACAGCTGTCCTTAGATCACACAGCAGAGAAATACTGCATAGAACTTACTAATTCACGTGTCACTCCATCAGTCCACTTTAAAGAGGTGGAGGAAGGAGCACAAAAAAGGGTTAATATTCACAAAAGGGACTCAAATACGTCCGGGTCAGAGCCTACACCTGCCTGGTTTACCAACACGAGCAATGATGATGTGCACCAAACTCTGTAGTAGCCTCAAGTATGTGATTACGTGCAAAACCAGGTCGTCCACAATATATTTGCAACTATTTCTTAGAAAATGTGCAAATATGCAACTAAAAATGAGGCCTGATTCTTCTCACTGGCTGCTATACAGTTTCTTCATAGGTTCTTCTCTTTCTTATTTCTTTCCTTCTTCTGGAGAGATCGTTGCTCCTGCTTTAAAATGTTTTTCCTTATTTGGGAAAGACAAAAAAAGTCCTCTGAGGTTCTTCACTCCTATCCTTTCGTGAACCAGTCAACAAGAGCAGTCCTCAGTGATCCCAGGCCTTGGCAATGTGCCTGGTGTTTAGTGCCAGCAATATTTGTGTCTGTGGGAGACCACATCAAGAAGATCATAGAAACACGAGGGATTGGAAGGGACCTCGAAACATCATCTAGTCCAATCCCCCTGCCACAGCAAGATCACACAGCCCAAGTCACACAGGAACACATTCAGGTGGGTCTTAAATGTCTCCAGAGAAGGAGACTCCACAACCTCCCTAGGCAGCCTGTTCCAGTGCTCTGTCACCCTCACCGTGAAGCAGTTCCTTCTGATATTTATGTGGAACCTCCTCTGTTCCAGCTTACAACCATTGCCCCTTGTCCTGTCACTAGATGACACTGAGAAGAGCCTGGCTCCATTTTACAGAGAAGGACTGAAATAAGTTGAGAAAAGGAAATACTATAGAGAATCCAGCAGAAAAGAAATTGTTATAAATATAAAAATGAATTCTCAGTGAGCAATCAGGGAAAAGAACACCCAAAAGCCATATCAAATGAGCCTTATCAGCAGCAAAGAAATTGGTTTAAAGAAGTCCAGATGCTTTGAATAAATATCTTTCTCTCCTTTCTCCAAACATTTATTCCTCCTGTTCTGAGTGTCTCAGATGTGTGAAGAGCAGCTCACACCAGTGCAACTTACCACAATTCCCAGTGCCTTCAAGATGTTCAGCTTACACATGGGACACGTACAGTGTTCACTAAGCCATGGATCAACACAGGCTTTGTGGAAAACATGCCTAGAAGAACAGACAAGGCACATATTTAGCTTCCCAATAAGGTTCACTGAGAACTGTACAAGAAGTGTTTAGACAATTTATTTGTATTTATTTTTTATTAAGCTAGCAGAACAAATTCTGGATCTGCCAGTATCCTCTGCTGGTTGCAATAAGAAAAAAGATCAGAAACTTGCTGCTTGTTGCTGCCCTTTACTAACAGTTCAACTAGGAAGAAACACATAAAAGGAACATTTCTTTTATTCCTTTTTTCCAACCCCTTTTTATCATGGGTAGGAGTGTGCACAGGGCAGAATAACTAGAGTAAAAGATCCATCTTGTGCAAAGCCTTGTCTCAATTTCAGTGCAGAGCCTCGGTAGGTTCAGTGTAGACATTGGGCAGGAAGAGCACAGATCCACCAAGCAGCCTCTCTTATTCAAAAGTCAGTGCACCCAATCCACAGACATTCATTTTGATTTTGAAAGGGCTTTTAGAATTATCACACCTAAGGAAAGCAAAGGCTTTTCCTATAATCAGTATTTCTTGCTACGAGAAAGGAAAACCATCATATGATGATCATACAAAAGTAATCTTCCAAAGACAAAAAGGTAAACTGAGCTTCTAGTTGCACAGCAGGGACCTCTGCAGCCTGAATTGCCATCTACATCACAGAATCACAGAACATTAGGGGACCTCGAAAGATCATCCAGTCCAATCCCACTGCCACAGCAGGATCCCCTAGATCCACTCACACAGGAACATGTCCAGCAGGCAGGTTTTAAATGTCTCCAGGGAGGGAGACTCCACAACCCCTTGGGCATGGCAGACAAAATCCTAAGGCACATACACGAATATAAACATAACAGTGCTGGGACTGATATAGAGCCATCTAACAAGGAAGGACTATGCAGCAACCAAAACAAGGTCCCTAAATCAAATGAACTGAAGAAAATGTCTTCTTGACTTTTCAGAAGACAAGGAAGTTTTCAGAGCATATTCACAGCAGAAACGGGTATCACTAGACTTTCTTAGCTACACAACTTTAGCAAATACTCATTATAACCCAGTCTGAAGAATGCCTGAGAAGAACCCAGATCATTCATTTCCAGTGGAATCACTGGAGAGCAAACACAGCCAGTGAGAGCAGGCACACCCAAACACGACAGACTGGTGATGATGACAGAGATCAACAATTACAAGGGCTGCTTAGCCTGGGAAGAGCTGCTCTCTGAAACCAGCAGGTGAAGAGACAGAACAAGGAGTTCTTGTCATCTATTTGAGGCATCAGCATGTCTGTAAGAGGTCATGCGTGGCCCCAAGGCAGCATAAAGCTGAGATACTATCTGTTCCCTCCTTCCTCAGGGTATGCTTGCTGCTCTGTGTCTCAGTAAGCTCATCATGGAGTCTTGAACTTCTCTGCTTCCTACCTCATAGGATTTCAAAACCTGAGAGCAAATGAGGCATGTTACCAAGTAATTCTCTTAAATCTCTGGAAAGCAACATGAGTTAAGGGCCTCCTGAAATTAACAAACATGGAAAAAGAGACTACGGATTAAGGTTTTCTCTATGGCCTCTAAGGCTGAAGGAAGGACCAAAGTATATAATCAGATTTGGGTTCTAGTCAGCTACAACTATATATCCTACCTGCCCCAACTACAGATGCGCAGACCTACAGAGTAGAGCACAGTCAACAGAAGAGGGCAGGAAGCAAAAGAACTTCACTTATCTACATCCCAGATATGCTGGGATAGACATTTACAGCATCTCAGCTCTTCAACTTGCTGGCCTGTGTCACAGAATTATAACCCAGTCTGAATTAGGGATTCTGAATAACAGAACATCAGGGATTGGAAAGGACCTTGGAAGACCATCTAGTCCAATCCCCCTGCCAGAGCAGGACACCTAGAGCAAGTGGCACAGGAACATATCCAGGCAGGTTTTAAACATCTACAGAGAAGGAGACTCCACAACCCCCCTGGGCAGCCTGTTCCTTTAGCAACACAGTCACAAACAGTGGGCTGTACACACTGCTTACCCTTCCAGTCATTGCACAATGCAGCTTTTGTAATTAGATCTTAATGTATTCCTTTTATTACTTTATTATAGTTTACTTTATAAACTATACAGGAAACAAACATTTAGAAATCACGGTGATGGAAAACACTTTGCAATCTGCTGCAATGCACAGAGATTCTATTTTTCTACGTTAGGGAAACCACGGCTTTTATTTGCTTATGTTTCCTTTTAGGTCATGGCAGTCTGGTTTTTCTTGAGTGTAGGACAAACCTGAAAATCTAATATTTTGGGGAAGTAGCAGACAAGACGACTCCAACAGACTATGAAAACAGCTTTAATATATTGTTATCGGCTAATCAGTGCTGTAGAAGCACTCAGATCAAGTGAAGCAGGCAACTGATATGGATGCCAACACGCATCTGCTAAATATTATGAGTTATTTTAAAGAGTCATTAGCAGTTTGATATAGTTCAAATGCACCAAAGCAGCTCAACTACCTTTTGTGACCTCTTACTTCTTTGCTTTCAGTTCCTAAACCTTCAAGGATGTTTATTAATGTGTTTCAACAAGAAGTGCAGTTCTCCAAACGTTATTGATTTAGATCAGCAGGGCTCTGCCTACTACTTATGCAGTATCTCTGCTCCTTAAAACGCTTGCTGATTCCATCTTCGTGGCTCAGGCTCTAACAGGATTTCTCTTCTTGCAAGAGTTGAAAAGCAGTTATAGAGCAATGAAGATAATAAACACATTAATTATTTTAAAAACCTGGTCTGACAAAGTAAGTCCTTGTACTTTCTGCTATAATAAACCTTCTCCATCTTCATATTTCTGTCTCCTGTTTCCCCAAAACCATAAATCCAAGGAGTTCCCTGCGAGTTGCTCTAGGTCATGGCGGCTGATGATGCTCCCCCAGGAGTGTGACACAGCTTTTGCTGCTTCTCTAGCCTTGAGGCTGGAGGAAGCACAGCCTGCAGCTAGGCTGGTAGCACTGGAGGAGTCTCCCATGCGGGCGTAACTCCAAACAGGTGACCTGCAGGTATTTTTCCACTCTGTCAGCATGCCCAAGCCAGTTGCCCTCCAGCTTGTAATAAACACTGGAACACCAACTCTGTTGTACACCACAGCTTCTTTGCAGCTTTCACAGAGGAAATGTTCAGTTAGAACTCTCCTTTGGTAGAGCAATGCCTCAGAATTCACATGTCACACAAGGAGAAGGGTTTGAATGAGTTTATGAGTGCTATTTCCCAAGAGCTCCCTATGCTTCCCTGCTCTGTGCTGCATCCCACCAGAGGGACCTGAACCATGTGCTGCTGCACAGCAGCATCTTCAGCTACTGCTGGAGGCAGCCGCTCCCCTCACCCTGGAGTAAAATCCTCCCAGCTGGACCAGTAAGCAGCACACAGGTCCCTGCAGCCCTGCTGCAGTGGTGGGGAAGGCACCCACCATATGTCCTCCCAGGAGCAAACATCAGAGGAGAGAAGGCTCAGTTGCTGTCTCAGATCCATAGTATTGCTGAGGGAAAAGAGAGGCTGCCCTCACAAGCAGGCAGCAGAGACTATGGGGCTGTGCTGAGGTATTGCAGTGAGCAGAAAGGATGGCATTGAGATACTGTGCTAATTAGGTCTTTAAAAAAGGCAAACAAAAGCAGCTATTTGCAGCAGCACAGAATCAAACAGATGAAAAACTGGCTTAGTCACTTGTGTCCAATACAGGTATTAAGAATTTGGCTCAAAACCCATTTAACATTTCACTGCTCCTTCAATTCTCTTCCCACCTTGTGAATTCCTTCCCTGGACATCTTTCTGCCCTTTGTAACATCACTCTCTCCTGTCACTTAGCTCTGCCTTATCTCTCACTAGTCCTTCACACTACCCTCTCCTGATCACTTTTCACCTAGTGTCTGTTCATCAGCTAGATGCAGAGGTGTGATGGTAGAGTAAAACTATCCGAATAAAGACAACAGCCCATGAGGTTTGTCTCTTGCTAGAATCCTTCTGCCACTCACCCACTCATTTTCAACTTACAGAATGATATTCACAATAGACAGAGCCATTCCTCAGGCTTGTAAGGGTAAGACAGATGGCTGCCTGAGCCCTGTGTGCACTGACAGCTCTAGGTCTGTCCATAGGCTGCTGCTGCTGGACATTATTTCTCCCTCTGAAGAACAAAATGAATGATGGAACTTGAACTGCCTAGTTTGCCATCATTTTCACTTGAGTTTATTTTTAAACACAGCTTCCCACCTGCCACTGGAGTTTACATCACAAACCTGGTGTTTCGCTGCAGAACTTTAGGTGCAACTTGCTCAGCTGCTGGTAGGTTTTTCCTGCTGTGTCTGCCCAGACCACACTCCCCTGTGCTGAGGCACAGAGTGACAGACCACACTTAACTGCAGAGAACAACCGTGGTACCAAAAGGAAACGCTACTTTTACACTGATGAAAGCAGCAAGGATGTAATGTCGGTGTTTCCTGCTGTCGAATGATTATAGCTTCCTCAACAGGCAAAAACATGCCAGCTTGTAGCCTTTCATTTCATTCCTTTTGGCTGAGCCATTTTCTCCATGGTTTTCTCGTTATTTATTTTCTCTTCTGGCTTAGGGACTCTCTTGGGGTTTTTTTGTGTTGCTTGATTTTTTTTTAACTAACTTGGCATCTAAATCTTTAATCTAAACCAGATCATTGTCTCCCACAGTCCAAGAAGTAAAGAACACAGACAAGAGTAAACTGAATTAAACTTCTGGCTTCAGAAGTAGAATGCACACATATTTTGATCAATAAGAGATAAAATAATACTGCTTTTCGCTTATGATAATAAAAATTCATGATGCATTAGAAGCAAAGCATTGCAGCTATTCCCAACAGCCTGCAGGAGGATTTAGAAGACCAATAATGAGCTCTTATGTACTGCTGCTGCGTGACTGAGGATCAAACTCCAGCATCACGACTGTTGCTTCTACAGGACCATGTAGAACACTATTGAATTAGCAAACACAGGCCAAATTCCTGGATCTTGACCACACAACTTACATGGGTTGTGTGTCTGGAGATAATAAGACATCTTTGCATTTCAGAGTACCAGGGAAAGATGACCTTGGTAATGTCGAAGTCTACCAAAACATACAGATTCATCAGAACCAATCACTGGGTGAAAAAGTACTTTTCAATCTCTCAAAGAGCAGATATCCCCAAAACAACTCAAGAATGCAACTGCAATGGAAATGAACTGACAGCCTGCAAACGTCAAGAGCACGGCATCAAAGGAGGAGGAAGTGGTTACAGCTGAAGCACCAGTGCAGAATTTCCAGCAATATGAATCCCCAGGCACAAAGCAAGAACACACTGCACGGTACTGGAGAGACAGATGACAGCACAGTGGCTGACTGAGGTCAGAGGAGGGATGAAGGTTTGAAAGACTGAATTTCTGTTTCAGAGAGTTTCAGAAACCAGCAGCCAATGCCGCACACGTACTGTACAGAATGCTGCAGCTGCACTCGGTTCATTATATCTCATTTTTTTGTATTCACTCACTTCTCAGTCCTTAAATCTACTTCTCTCCCCCATACAATCTTGATAGCCCCACCACTGCTAGGTCCAAGCTACCCATCTTCAAGATCACAATGTTTTGTTTAATGTCCATCCTTGCAGTGCCAGCCCTCACCTTCACACCTTTTTGGCTTCACAGTCTAAAAAAAGTAGCTGTTATTAGGACTGGAAACATCTGCAAATTACAAGGCTCCCAACACATGAAATGAAACAAAGGAGCACAAAGACACAAGTTTCCAAAACAAAGCAACTTTACTAGCTTACTTGCATGGTAAAATGCGAACAACATCGTTCTGCTTGTAACTCTCGATGCAGACAGCACAATGATCAAAGTCTGGGTCTGTTTCCTAAAATGAAGAGAATGAAAATTCAAGTCAAGAGCTGAGGCTATGACAAGTATAAAAGTAGTTGTGACTGCTACAGGAACTGCTTTGTGCCAAGTCGCTGTTACTAAGATACAAAACCAATGACTGGGTTGTTATAGTCCAACTTTACTTGGGAAAGAAAAAGTACCTCATACATGCAAAACTCCCCACATTTGAAGCTGGTAAAGGATCAATTGCAACATAAAACGAAGGCATATGATGACTCTAATATTCAGTTGTATTCCTGTAAAAAGTAGCGGTAATTTTCCTACAGACTTTACACTTCAGCTTGGAGCTAAAATTTCTATTTTATTCATTCTTCTTTTGTTTTTGAGGAGTTGAATAAGCATCCTGGGATTCCCTTTTCTAGCCAGAACTAGTAAATTTTACTTATTTCAGAGCAGTCCTACATTTCTTTCTGATATTGAGTTGCAGAATTATCATTCTTATCCAGGCATGAAGATAAGGATCACTGACAGACTGGCTCCTCTCTTTCCTTTGTTTTCCAGAAATTAGGATTTAAAAAAAACCCTATTTGTTAAACACAACAATTTTAAATCTCTACTGACAAAGGGCTGACTTCATTTGGATGCAAAAATGGCATCAGCAATATACATTTAGAATGTCTGGGCCTGTGTCACCAACCAGACTGAGCCTTCTCCTAGCTCATTTTGATGCCCAAAAGCCACCAGCAAGATGCAGATGCAGGAACCACTGCTCGACAACAGCCCCTCCCTGGTCAGCACCAGGCAGTGCTGCAGAGAATCCTGATGGGCTGTTCTGATGAAGGACAGGATTTCTGCTTCTCTGTTAACCTACGTGTGCACCTCATGTTGTCTGTCCTGCAAACCTGCAGGGCACTTGCCAGTTTGTATTCATGCTGTTAACACAGAGGCATTTATTCTTTTAATAAGGAAGAGTTCCCATTATTTCTATGCACTTCCTTCTATATGCACTCCCTTACCCACAGAAAAGATTTAGTGCAGTGGGCTGTCTTAGAAGAAAATTACATAGGGAAGGAGAATGAGCAGAAAGAGAAGCAAATTTTTCCATCTGTCCCTCATCTTCCATTGCTGATGGTGTTGATAAGAAAGATAAAAAGGAATCACATTAAAAAGGCCCAAGGACATAATTTTCTCTTAAAAAAATAGCAAATGATAGAATTCCCTTGCCTCTAATAAACTAAAGAGCAAGGATTAAGCGACTGCTTTTTCCTTTTGGACTTAAAGACAAAGCAGTACTGATCATAAAAGTGGAAAAAGCTTTGGACTTAACACGCCACATACTTTTACACTGTATACTGGCAAGGCATATTGCTGGAATAACATTTGTTATGTCTAATGAAATGTGTGTCTACTCCCCCTCAGATTACTGGGTATTCATATTACATCAGAGATTGTCCTTCATTAGCCATCTTTTAAACTGATTTTTACTTTCCACAACTTAACTAGGGAATGATTCTAAGCCTCCAGAATTCCACCCAAACAAAGCCAGCCCTATGTGCTCCTACCAGCAAAAAAAAACCCCAGCCCTGGCACTTAAACCCACTCTCGGTCACAGCTGCCAGATGGAGCTGCCAGTAGTATTTAAGCAAGAAAAGATTCTTTGCAACGTACAGATTTGCAGAATCCATCGATCCTAGAAGCTACACAAAATCCTGTGCAAATGAGCCCCCACCAAGGAAAGCTAAGTCACAAATCAGAAGCACTGAGAACGCTTCCCTCTGCAAAACGTAAACACGAAGCTCAAGTTTAAATCTTATTATTATTATTATACCTTATCACCCTTCTTTACTGTCCTGGTTGTCAATTTGCCGATGGCTTTCTTGGCAGCATCTCCAAGGCGACGCTAATGAAGTGATAAAGAAAAGAACACAAATTAACCCTGATAATCAAGCATCATTACTGTCATTATAAAAGACTTACTCGGGCTCAGTACTAACATTGCAGCACACACTGTGGCAGCAGGCCAGCACACAGGACAAAAAGCATACAGAGCAAACAGAGAGCTCTGTCAGGAACAGCTGAGTCCACCAAAGCACTTGACCAGCACAAAGTCCACCAAACTGATCCTACATTTGTGTGACAAGACTGATCAAACCCAGACTGCAGGGTAAAAGCCGAAGCAACATGCCCCTCCTGATGATTTCTGTTCTATACTGTTCATACTGCTTTTTATTCAGTGTGCTGGAAGACGCTCCTTGTTCTCCTCTTAAAATTGAATTTTTATTTGTCTTTTCCCCTGAGCAGGCTGATCTTATTCTGAGACGTAAGAGATCCTCTCAGTGTAACCTAGTTTCTCTCTTGCTATTACCCGAAGCCACTAGGATCTTACAAAGCAAAAAAAACCCGGCTCATGAAATCTAAATAAGCCAATACAGACTTAAATAAAACTGAAACTGGTTTGAAGATGAATCTCAATGTGAAGGCAGAGGCCAGGCTATTTTGCTGCTGTTTATGCAGTTTTTATGACCAGCACTGTTGGATGGAAGGAGCCATTCCTGCAATTCAAGTGCTGGTTCCCACTGCAACGCCAAGTTCCCAGCCAAGGAAGAATGGCTGTTTGCCAGCTGGGAACCCAGAGACAGGGCATGGAGCGGAACAGAGCTCATGTCGTCTTGTTTCAGCTACCTGAGAGAGATCTGAGACATCAGATTTGGTTTGCACTGACTGGAACAGGGGAAATGAATGTATTTCACATCCTTCTTGTACTAAGAACTCTGCCTTTGAAGGAGATTGTCTGTGAGAATGCAAACCACACCTAAAACCACCCAGAGAGCTTGGAACCAATGTGTGTGTTTTGTGCCCACCCTCTGTATAGTTGGAAATCAAATCCTTCCTAAGTTGTCCCCCAGTATCATGCACTTTCTCTGCATACAGAGTGACACCAAGAATGCGGCTTTTATGAGAGAAACATAGACCCCCAAATTTCCCATCATCAGCTCCACCACTGTTATTCCAGAATTGTACAAGCACTTCTTGTGGTGGTTTTCCACAGAGGAACAGCTCTTGTATTTATTACAGCATGGATTTGAAAAAATGAATAGATCAGATCCTCAGCCCCAACTACCCAAGTGCACCTGCACAGGAAATGCGGTGTCAGGAAGAGAGCTGGGATTGGGGAGGTTAGGTGCCTCCTGAAGCGACAAAACTCATCCTGACTTTTAACATGTGAGAAACTGGTTAATTTAAACAAATCTAGTCAGAGCACATTTGCTCTAGTCCTTAATAGGAAAGGCTGAGGGAGCTGGGTGTCTTTAGCTTGGAGAAAAGGAGATGGAGGGGTGACCTCAATGTTTATAAATATGGAAAGGGTGGGTGTCAGGAGGATGGAGCCAGGCTCTGCTCAGTGGCATCCAATGATAGCACAAGGGGCAATGGGTGTGAGCTGGAACATAAGAGGTTCCACATCACTGTGAGAAGGAACTTCTTCACAGTGTGGATGACTGAGCACTGGATGGGGCTGCCCAGGGAGGCTGTGGAGTCTCCTTGTCTGGAGATGTTTAAAACCCGCCTGGACACGTTCCTGTGCGAATGGATCTAGGTGGTCCTGCTGTGGTGGGGGGATTGGACTAGATGATCTTTTGAGGTCCCTTCCAATCCCTAATGCTCTGTGATTTTGTGACACAGAGCACGTTGGCACACGGCTGGAGAAGGTAATTACTGCATAACCAAAAGTGGGATAACTAAGAGAGGAACAAGGCTGAAAAGGCATTTAACTCAAACACTGAACACTACCAACTACATGTGAGCAGCAATTATATTCGGTTATACTGTGAACGGTTGTACAGGTGCTACAAGAAATCTTAAAGATTATTGTCCTCCTGGATATTTCATATTTCGGCAAAAGGCTCTCTTATGAGCCAAAATTTGCTGAACAACAACTTTTATCCATTTTTTCTTAAGAGATCTCTCTTCTCTTCCACTTTCTAATCAACAAATCCTGTTTGTGCTAACATTGGAAACGCTCAGGATTTGTTATTTTGATAAGTCAGGACACACAGAGCGAACACTTGCTGGTAAAACTCAGAACTCTTGATGCAAAAGGCCACCCCCCACATGCAAAACAGTTTCATGCCTCTGGTGGAAGCAGGCAAGAGCAATGACGTGAAACACCACTATCTGCTTGAACTATCTACAAAACGCTTCACGGTTTTGAAGTTTTTTCATTTAAAAAAAAAAAGTGTGCCTCAACATAACTTAAAAACAAGATCATAGTCTAAATCAAGTTGTTTCATCACTAACAGTAGAGACCTCTCTCTGGAAGCTCTCAAAGCTCTTCAAAATTAGGCTGTAGCTGTCGCCACTTTCTTATTAAAGTTTAATAAGCTCAGCTTTTTAAACCACATAAAATTTTCATCAAGTTTCTCCTGACCTTTGTAAAAATCTAAAGAAAGAAGAAAGGTCATAGAAGCCCTCTCCCCACGGAGCAACTGTTTTGAAACACGGACATTTGGAAGAAGCCTAGAACCATGTAGGGGATGCAGAGGGCACAATTCAGTATTCCTCAGACATCCATTGAGTAACAGTTATATTTAAACTCTCCCCATCCCGAGGGACCACGCTAAGGACCGGTTACAGCGTGGTCATTTAAGAACGACATCCTTAGGAAAAGCTACAGGATGCCCACGGGACCTGCAGCATCGAACACTATTTATAGAAAGGAAGAAAGGAAATCCTTTGTCACAACTGAGGCTTTATAAGTTTGCATTTGTTTTAGGTGTGACAAAACACCAGAGCACAGTCTCACAGAGCGCTCCTGTGCATTAACTGCAATTCAGAAGGAACAGGGCATGGTGACCACAGGACAGCAGCTTTGAAGCTCAGCCTTGATGGGAGAGATACAAAGGGAAAGGGAGCACAGAAGATTTCCTGAGGTTTACTGACCCTTCTCAGTAAAAGCCAAGGTGCTGTGGAGACAGTGGGTCATTAAGTCCATGCTAGTAAAACATTTACTTCTGAAGTTCAGTCTGTATTTGAGTTATAGTATGGCTGTACTTAACTCTGTTCTTAAGTTAAAAAAGAACATAGCAAAGACATGCTGGGCAGCATTTTAGCTCACATATATGACTAAGAGAACTGACAGTTCATATTGAGTGTGAAGAGTAAAGTTGAAAGTTAACACAGATCCCTCAGCTGCTCTCCCTCTATCAGTTTCCTTACCCCAACATTCACAACAGACCACAGAATCACAGAACATCAGGGATTGGAAGGGGCCTCAACAGATCACCTAGTCCAAACCCCTTGGCCACAGCAGGGCCACCTAGACCAAGTCACACAGGAACACATCCAGGTGGGCGTTAAACACCTCCAGAGAAGGAGACTCCACAATGCCCCTGGGCAGCCCATTGAGTGCTCTGTCGCCCTCACTGTGAAGAAGGTCCTTCCCATATTTATGTGGAACCTCCTATGTTCCAGCTTGCACCCACTGCCCCTTGTCCTGTCATTACAGATTGAAAATACTTTTATAGAACATCTGAATTACCTTAACTATTACTGAAGTTATTCTTGAGGACATGAATAAAATTCATAACATTAGCTCTGTGTTCTCCCACGTTACACAAGTTCAGTCACAAGTTAGCCTCCTCCCCCATTCCCAACAAACACACAGCGTGTATTATAAAGCCAACAGCAAAATCTATCTTCCTCTTGCACTTCTGTTCATTATAACATAAATGTTTTGCTTTAGTTCTATTCTTTCCTGTCATGTAATAAAATCTCGTGCTGGCGCTGCTCAGGATGAAAACATTTTGCTATATAAATATATCCTTGTCTGGCAACATGCTCTGCCTTGGAACAAAGAGCTTCTGACACTAGTTTGATGGACATTCCTGAGAAATTACTTGTTCTCTGTTGACTACTGTTACACAGAAATACCCCCTCCAGAACCCAGACAAGAAAAGGGAGTCGCCGTACCTGATTCCTGTCACGTGCACTTGTGTACCTGATCTTCTGGATGAAGTAAAATATTAACCACGCTGAAGAAATTATCATCAAAACAATGAATGATATTGACACAAAGACTAGAGAGCCCCGACTGAAGTTTTTTGGAGGAACACGGGACCCCACTGCTATTGCCATCAGGACAGAGATATTCTTTTCCAAGTAGTTCAGGATCTCTTTAACCTTCGATTCTGTAATCATGACAGCAACAATATCTCCAGTTCCTATAAAAAGATAAAAATATTTATGTTTACAATTAACACTACATGATTTTCCAAAAGCAAAAGCCTTTTGATAACGTTTTATCCTATTTTATTTTAATCTCAGCCATCTACGGCACACGGAACGTGCTACCGGGCACTCAACTCATGGCCCTCAAACCCAGTAAATTCAAATTAGGGCATTAGCTTGCAAACTGTCTGCAGCTCCACACATAGTAACAGCTCTCCACTGGCGGTTACACAGCACTTCCCACGTTGTAATTACTGGGTGCAGTCTGAACCAGCTCTCAAAGGTACATTTGTTCCATATCTGAACCCGCGAGCACCTGAACAGACAACTCACAGCAAAATACGGAGAAGATGAGGGCAATGATAGTGCTAGAGCAGGGTCAGTACACATAGTGCTGCGTGCAAGTTCCCCTGTCTGGTTACACTGGTTTTCACGTGCCACCAGAGTCGTTGAGGACCTGCAAAACAATCCCAGCACAGGAGCAACAAAGCCACATTCTACCTACATTGCTTCAACCAGAAGTGAAAGTGAAGTGAGTCAGTCTGGCTGCAAAGGAGAAATGAAAAAAAACTTGGCAGAAGTTTGAGTGCTGATTTTATCACCCATACAAAACCATGCTTGATAAGTTCATAAAGAGGCTGTTGGTTCAATCAGCTCCATTTTGAATGTGCAGCCCATCTGGTTCTCATAGTGCCTTGCCTCTAGACAATCTCCAGTCTCAACGGGAAAATTATTGGTACAAGGAGAAGAAGAGAGTCAAACCATGAGACTTGCTGATAAAGAATAAAATCACCTGCAGAGAGAGACCCCCATTAAAAAAAAAAAAGAAGAGGGTCTTGAACTCAGGGAAATTCTAAGTTCAAATAAAGCAAAGTTTATGGGAAAATCAAAGACAGAAAGAAAAAAAAACAAACCTGATGAGTGCCGTTCTTATTCATGCAGATCTACTTCCTTCCCATACTAAAACCCCTTTCAAGACCTGTTTCCAAAATGCTTGCAAAGGCTGCTCATCTGTTTGCTCCATCTGCTTGCTCCAATTCACATTCCCTCAGAGAAGAGCTGTGTAATGCAGGAGACTCCAGCTCCAACATGCTGGGTTTAGAGTGGCTGTAAGTTACAGAGAACCTAATGTGACAGCGGAGAGGGAACATGAGGTCCTACTTCAACACAAACTATTTGTTCAAAGCCTTTTCATCAAAATCTGAGTTTAAGAAGTCATTGTGTCCACAAAATAACGTGGAAGACTCAGAAGGGCAGCATCTTTGAAAGCCAGGGCACAGTAAGTCAGGGTGACAGACCTAGGCAGCTACATAATTTTCCAAAATGGGGGAGTTAATAGAGTTGTGTGACGCTCTCAAATGCTCTCTCATTACTCTTTCCATTTATCATGCCAAAGAGTAATTTTTACAGTCACTGTCCTCAGTTTTCAGAGCAAGCTCCCCAACATGGTGTTGTGGGTTATGCTGGCAGAACTACTCAGAAGCATCCAAGATGATCATCTCAGAAATGAAGACTTGCACAATGCCTTTTAAAAATATTCTACACCACCAAAATTGTTTTCTCCAATTAGTTTTAATTTTATTACAAACTGAAATAGAAAAGACATCCCTGCTTTGCCCTAGTAAGTTGGGTTTAAGTTGGGAAAGAATGTTCAGTGTTCTGAGTGTTTTTGAAACAAGCATTTTGCCCTGGCAGGGGGATTGGATTAGATGATCTTTTGAGGTCCCTTCCAGTCCCTAATGTTCTGTGATTCTGTGATCACAGTAACTCTTAAATGTTTTGAACCGCAACCAAAGCCCAAGGTAATTTATGGATACATCTTACTTAATCGCTACCACAGGCACACAAAGTCCAGCTCTCCAGAGACGCTTCAGTTTGAGACATACTGAGTTTGGTTTCATGCAAGCCAACCAAGATATTTGGCAGCAAAGCTCAGAAACAGTGTAAAGATCCATCCACTGGCTTTATTTTCAGAGGAAATCTTGGATTTCTATTTATGCAGCTTATGCAGCTGAGAATCCCTGCCCAGCCTCACAGCACTTCACTACAGAACAAAATCACCTTTCCTGCAAGATTTTGTCCGTAGGTACAGCTCATGCTCCTGCAGCCCCAAACCCCTGCAGCTCAGATGGTGCATGATCAATCGAGAGCAGATGATTTATATCACTTGATATTTGCCCTCGGCTTCACTTCTGTTCTTCATATCTAGTTTGGATAGTGAAGAAGGGAAGGGTGTGGGAGAACTGTATTCCCCAGAGCACGCGTTCTGCCAGGCTTCCCCAGTAGGTATTTACTTGCACTGAGGAATTTTGTTAGCATCAAAATACCAGTCAGAAGCACTCCCTGTGGCTTTCTGATATGATTTACAGCTACCTGCAAAGCAAAGCTGACCAAGGTCTTTCAATACCAGCCTGGTTCAGTCTGAATCAGAAGCTGAAGGAAGCATCTACCTATTCCCTGCTGCCCAGGGTATATGACAAAGCTGACAATCTGTCGTGAGTTTTATATAAAGCCCAGCACAAACGGAACCTCTGGCATCTCTGCGAAGTGATTTGCATTCCAAATGACTCAACTGGGAACAGCCAAAGTGCTACTGCTGCTTCTGACCCTGGGAGAGCCAAGGAGAACTGCAGAAAAGAAAAATAAATTGCGCCTGTTTAACATACTGAAGCTCAGTGGAAACTGGGACTTGGTTCATCCGTATTTTCGTCAGGGGCATCACCCTAAATAATTTTAGCAAGAGCTCCCTGTTTGAGAACAATTGGGGGCAGGAGGAGGCACTAACTCATTTATTTTAAGCACTGTGAAACCTTGCAATTCTGAAACTTAAGCAGAGGGGAAAAAAACCCCTCAGGTGAGCACAGAAAGCCTAACAGCACTTACAGAAGTTAGAATAAGGCTTTACTACACGATCTCGTGAAAAGCAACACTCTCCTCAGCCAAGAACACAGCGTCCAGAGCAAAGGAGCTGGAATGCTAACGAAAGCCAACGCACTGCACACCCAAGCGTAGATGATGACAAGCTAGGACAGACGGTAGGCATAAGATAAATATTGACGCCTGTAAATATAAATCATTTAATTGCTATCATCCAAGGCCAGACAGCTCTTCCTAGCTCGCAGTTTGCCCGTGTGCATGATTAATTAGGATAGTTACACAACTCCGTGTATAGAAAAGGGATGAAGCTGCAATTAATCGTTACATCTGCATCGTGCTATCATTGAGAGGGAAGAAATAAGGACTCAAAAGCTGAGGAGACACAAAACCCAAGAAGATGGGAAAACCAGCGGCGTTCAGCAGTTTCCTATGGAGCTCCTAAGGACACAGCTTTGCTCTCTCACTAATCTGTCCAGATCTCCTAGCGATTGTGAAAGAGCACATTTAGAAAGTCAATAGAAAGTCATGCAAAGAACTTTACTAGTCTCATCACGAGCAAGTAATTGCTTCTTTATGTGTTTGTTTTGTTGATTCCTGACTACCACATATTTGTCTGAAGCTCATAATATGGACATAATATGGCCAGATACCAAGGTAAGGACAGACATGGTTCAAAGAGCAGACTTCAGCCACCTTCCATCCATCTATTGACCCTTGGAGGAGGTAGCCTGGCAAAACACAACTACCAAACAGCTGACTTCTTTTTCCTCCTGGGCTTGTGAACAGCCCAAGCAGCTGTTTGGGCAATACTTGAGGAGAAGGACAGGCGAGATAATTCCTCCTGGGCAGATACGCAACCTGGCACCCAACCGCTGCTACCTCTGCAAAGCTTCAGCCACCTTCCCACGGGAGGGCAGGGCCTGAGATCCCACCTCAAGCGCTGGACTACCTGTAAGATGCCCTGAACTATTTTGATATGATGCAACAAAGCTTGGAGAGAACTGAGAATTGAGTCAGATGCTCGTAACACAGGTTAGCACTTTGCTAATGGCTGATATTTTCAGCTAAAATCCTTGTAATTTCTTAAGGGCTTTGCTAGTGCCTGTGGATGCCACAGACACAGCATGAAGCAGACAGCCTGCTCTCATCTCATCCTCTCGAAACAAAGAGTATTTTTTCTCTCCTTAAATAGCAGCTAATATTTAATTGTTCCTAAATCCTTTCATGGCTTCATTCTGAAAAACCTGAACTCAACACACACTTATCTGAATAATTCTGCTGGTGGAAATTTCAGAGCACTTCTTAGAAAAAACCAAATGCAATCCCCACCTTCCTAATAAAGGTAAAGAATTGTACAGTCACTTGCAGGCTGGATTCAGGGCATGATTCAGACAATGAAACACTGCTGCCTATTCAACTGCAACAATGGGAACATCATAATGAAAATGTAATTGGAAATAAAACTGCCCATCTTCACAAGCCAGACTTCCCCGTTCTTCTATTAAAATTCCACAACTGATGCTAAGCATTTCTGAACACGTTAACTCTGAAATAAAAACACACAACACACGCTATTCAGTACTCAGGAAAGGGATCAGCCCTATTACTGTAAGGGATTTCTTGGAATACAGTGAAAGCACTCCAACAGAATTTGGGAGCCCACAAGCCTTTAATGAATAAACCAGTAAAGTAGAAATAAAGTGCTGTTGTTTTATAAGAATTTTGGAAACACCCATGAATTCTGTGGAAAAAGCACATGATGTCTGAGCTGCCAGGGAGCAGAGGGGCGAGAATTATCCCCACAAGGTAGGGGATTCAGTCACAGAGACAGGGATACACTCTGATGAATGCAAAGGTGAGGTGAGGGAAAGGGAAACTGCACTGATAGAAAAGGTGGCCTTGGGGAGAAGAGCTTTACAATATCAGTTCCATAGTAATTAACAGAATTGGTGAAAAATATACAGAAACTATTCATCTACCTTCAAATGTTAGACTGACACGAAGCAGACACCTTTGTCATGAAGAGTGAGTTTTACATACTAGAGCAGGCTTTTGGAAAAGCAGACTCCAAGAGGAAGAGCCCTGGCATATTTTCACAGTGATTAAAACAGGTCTAGCTGCACATGTTTTTATTTTGATCTAATCAGAAAGTAAACAAGGGCACATCCAAGCTGCCAACACACAAGTGCGATCTCGAGAGTAAAATATGTTGTTTGAGATGTCCCAAATCAAATACTTTTGAAGAGAGAAAAAAACCTGTAATACTTGTCACAGGTTTTCTGAGTAATAGGCAGCTCTCAGCATGAGAAGAGCTTGATGACAAGAACATACATCAATTTTAAAATGAGGTGGGCTAGCATTTTAAAGCATTTTTCTTCCTGTTGCCTTAATGATATTGAATTCTTGTCTGTATGTAGACATTTACTTGATGCTTATTTTATGTAGTGTCAGACACTAGAACACATTTTACAACAAAATCATAAAGGACAGCTTTATATATATAAGAGGAGGCTGAGAGGAGACCTCATCACTCCCTACAACTACCTGAAAGGACTTTGTGGAGAGGCTGGTCTTGGTCTCTTCTCACTAGCAATTAGTGATAGAACAAGAAGGAATGGGTTCAAGTTACAATAGAGTAGGTTTAGACTTTATATTAGGAAAAATTTCTTTGGGTCAGGCACTGGAATTGGCTTCCCAGGGAGGTGGCTGAGTCGCCATCCCTGGATGTGTTTGAAGATTGTTTGGATGAGGTGTTGAGGGATATGGCTTAGAAGTGAACTTGTAAGGTAGGGTAGATGGTTGGACTCTATGATCCCAGGGGTCTTTTCCAACCAGAGTGATTGTGTGATAGGAAACTGTTGCACAACGCACCAGTTCAAAATAACCAGTGGAACTGGTCGCTATCCCAAAACGTCAAGTAGATTTGTGCAGAAATCACCAGTCTATTTGCTACAGAAAAATCTATATAAAACAATCTTAAAAAAAGAAATTTGAGGTTAAAATTTGAATTCACCTGTCCACATAAGAGGACAAAGAAGGGTTATAGTTGGACTTGATGATCTATGAGGTCTCTTCCAACCTTGGTAATACTGTGATATTCAAGCTTAGTGAGGAACAAGCTTCTACCTCTACAAGCAACGTTCAGTCAAGTCATGCCAGAAAAACACTCAAACCATTTGACTGCAGCAAAAAGAGACTCAACAGATTTTACGCTGCCAGACACTGCACTACACCCTCTGAACACGATCACACACACATGTACTTTGCAGTGCACCATGCGTTGCCGTACTGCTGACAGTCACGCGAGGGACATTCCCAGAGTTCTGCTCCTTTAAGAGAAGCAGGGGTGCGATGGAGGCAGATGATCGGAAAACCAGAAACAGCATGAGTAGCTTCCCAAAGATGGGTGTGACACAATTAACTTCAAAACAAATATTACAGCCTAATAATTGCTGTTGTGCTAGCCTGCAGCACATTTAAGTCCACAGGTGATAAATAACAATATTACAAGCAGAAACGTTCTTTTCAACGTCTGCTCTCCTTCACTAAAGTAGAGATCATGCCTCAGTGTAACGTTCTTGCCATATTTTCCATCAGCTTTATAATCTACCATGACCAGGAGTTACTAAAAGGAGAGCTCAATAGCAAGATCCATTGAGGCAACTGCTGGGCTGTGTTTAGCTGACAACTGCTGACACATTATTTCATAACCCAGTTGCTCTCTTCTGACACTCAGGGAGATGTTTTAGGAGAAATCTGCGTTAAGATGAAAACAGGTAGTTGCAGTGAAACACTTCTGCTTCACTCACAAGCCCAAATCATGTTGACACATGTGAGAGACAGTGGAGCATCTGCAATTGCCCCTGCATTTCCTCAAGCTTGACAGGGTCCAGCTGTCTCTGCTCAAGAAAACTGATGCTTGAAGTGTTTCTCAAATATACAAAACTAGTGTGTACAAGCAAGGCACTGCACTTCGGCTTCGCTGCAGATAATTTCCTCTCCACTAACCCCACCCAGAGAGCTCCTTTTTATCTTCTGTTGTAGGGGGTATGACACTAAGCACCACGACAAGGATTAAGATCCTTCCATTAAGGTATGAGATCACCCACCTCTTCCCTATGCCTTCCACGAGTTCCTGAATTTCTGCCCCATCTTCATTTTTGAAAGCATAAATATACTACTTCAGTACTTCTTCTGGGCACCAGGACAGACTCATGGCTATGCTCAGGGGGGAAGAATTTATACCTCTCTAGAATCACAAGTGAGGTTTGTTCGCTTCACCACCCCCCACCCCGTTTAGTCTCACTTTTTGACTACCTTGAAGATTTTTTTTGACTACCTTGAACATTTTACTTTTCTCACACAAGCCCTTTCTGCAGAGGCACTTTTATCTTCTGGGAACCATTTTTATATATTTTTTTTAATGCATGTGACCTTTGGGTTCTTTACACTAGGGAAAACTCAAGCCTAGATAAGGGCAAAGCAGATGCTGCAATGATTTTACAGATATTTCACACAAAGTTTTTATCTTTTAGCGATGCTTCTCCGCATCCACTCACACTACAATTCTTGTTTTCCAAAAGGAAAAAGACATTCCAGTTATATCGTGCTGGCAGAATAAAAAATGACTGCTACAAAGGAGTTATATAGTTTTATCTTCCCCTTCTGACAGTGCGTGCACAGATTATTTCCTTCCATTCACAGTTTTACAAGGCATTAAACCGTAGGTTACAGTGAGTAAACTGCATTTGCAGCCCTGTTTAATGAACACTTTTCCTGCAAAGGTATTGGTATGCTAACCAGGGAGACCAGACTTTATATTCAAGCCTTGAACAAATGCCAATTAATAAAAAGCAGAAGGGTCACATTAAGTTGTAACTAGGGAAATGATGCAATCCTAACACTGTTCAGTAGTGTGTTCAGTAGGATGGAGACATTAAAAACCCGCCTGGGTGTGTTCCTGTGTGACTTGGTCTAGGTGACTTGGACTAGATGATCTTTCAAGGTCCCTTCCAAACCCTAATATTCTGTGATTCTGTGGTGTATTCCTACTGAATAGAAAAAGGCTTCTAATGTCACACATTCACATATTTGTGAAATACTTAAGTCCTTCTGTCTTCAGAGGGTACTTCTGCTTATTTGAAAACAAGCTTTCTAGCAGGTTACACTTCTGAACAACATCCCAAACTGTTATTTTAGGGGATTTAACATCCAATCACTGAATCAATAATATCAATGTCATGTAGATGTTACTGGACCATTGACCATCTCAAGTATTGTGTCCAGTTTTGGTCACCTCAATACAAGAGAGATGTGGAGGTGCTGCAACAGGTGCAGAGGAGGGCAACTAAGCTGGTGAAGGGCCTGGAGAACAAATCTCATGAGGAAAGAAAGAGCTGAGGTTCTTTAGTTTGAGGAAGAGATCACTCTCTACAACTACCTGAAAGGACGTTGTGGAGGGGCTGGTCCTGGTCTCACAAGCAATTAGTGATAGAACAAGAGGGAGTGAGTTCAAGTTACAATAGGGTAGGTTTAGACTTGACATTAGGAAAATTTCTTTCACAGAAAGGGTGGTCAGGCACTGGAATTGGCTTCCCAGAGAGGTGGCTGAGTTGCCATCCCTGGATGTGTTTGAAGATCGTTTGAATGAGGTGTTGAGGGATCTGGTTTAGGGGTGAATTTGTAAGGTAGGGCAGATGGTTGGACTCTATGATCCCAGGGGTCTTTTCCAACCAAAGTGATTGTGTGATTCTGACACAATTGGATTTTGACAACCAGCAGGCTTTGTGATCCTCCATTCTGTAGAGTGACCAGCTGCTAGTAGGTGGCTCCTGTTTTGCTATTTCTGAATAGCCGCTCATGTTGCCGCTGATGGAAGTTGGAGCTAAAAAATCTAAGGATTGGTAAGAAGGGTAATCTGTCATGCTCTTGTGTTTTCATCTATCTACAGACAACTTCCACATAGATCCATCAATCTGCTCACTCCAAACAAATTCAGCAAAGCATGGAAGAGAAATGGCAAGAGAACTTTACTCAAGGATGCAACAAAATATTTTTAGAGCTCCATAAATAGCATTTTCTGAGATTAATATCATAAATTTGATTTGACCCAATCTATAGATTTTGGGAATTACTCTGCTGCTGGAGCTCAGACTTTGGATAAGGAAAAGAATGTAATTACTTACAGACACTAACAGTCCCGTGGGCCTTTTCACAGTCACAGAACTAATTACCCTTTCAGCTGGCTAAGCAAAAATAGAGCCTAACTGCTGTTATTTCAGTGGTGAGTGAGGCATATACCACCCAGAAACACTGGCCACAAGTTCTGCAAGGGACTAAGGCTAGGTTAGCTCTGTAGAGGGATTTCCCTGGATCATCCTGGAGAGATGTTCTTCCATAAGGATGCTTCCGTATGGTCCAGAATTGCTTCAGCTGTACTCCTCCCCGTGTCTCGTTACGTTTCAGACACCTCCATCTACTGTGTGACAGCTTTTCCTGATGGATACCCCTATGATTCTATCTCCCAGAAATACAGCAGGAAACTGCATTAACTATGATGCTGTTGACACTTGTTCCCCATATGTTCAATTAGCAAACACAAACAACATAAAATAATCAAAGACACGTAAACTATGGTTAGGGTATTGATTGTTCTGCCATTAATGACTCATCACTGCTATTCCAGGGTAAATGAATAATAAATTATAACAATAAGAAAATAATATATCTAGCAATAAAAGCTAATATACAATCAAATTATGTTTCAGTTGTGGATTAGAAGTAGGTCTCAGGAATCCAGAGAAAGCTTGGCAGTGGATTTGGCAGAGAGCTGGAAAGTTCATCAGCACACATTTGTGCAAGCTGATCTGCAATGGACCCTGCCACAGATTTCATGCATGGGTTCAGCTTACAGAGACAGACAAGACATTTATGAGAAAAAGGCAGAGGAAGAGAGGTGCTGCACACAGTGAGCACCACAACAGGAATGTGACATTGCAGCCCATGACCCCTGCAGCCTGCTCTATCCACTAGGAATTAGGGCAAGAGCATGGAATAGCCATTAGATGGCAACACCTCCAAATTGCTTCCTATCCCTCCTACCCAGTGACCTACAGTAATTCCCACAAAACTCGCTCAGTTTTATCACAGTTGCTTCCTGTGGATGTGCTTTTAGTGAATACAGGGCCATAAGAAAGCCTCTTCTTGGAAGGGAAGCATTTCTGGGAGCCAGCACTGGGCAGCTCTCCTGCAGGACCTCAGCAGGCAAAAGCCACCATCTGCCCACAGCATGGAACAGAAACACAGCTCATCCTAGAGACTTTAAAAGATGTAGGTGATCACAGAATCACTCTGGTTGGAAAAGACCCCTGAGATCATCGAGTCCAACCATCTATCCTACCTTACAAGTTCACCCCTAAACCAGATCCCTCAACAGCTCATCCAAACAATCTTCAAACACATCCAGGGATGGGGACTCCACCACCTCCCTGGGAAGCCCATTCTAGTGCCCGACCACCCTTTCTGTGAAAAAACTTTTCCTAATGTCAAGTCTAAACCTACCCCATCGTAGTTCGTGAGTTGGGTAAATCCTTTCAGAAAAAAATACTATACTTTAAGTTGTTAAAATACTTTAGGTAATTTCTTCAGCACTGATCAACAGTTATTGGAACCCAGTGACTTCATTTGGACATTCTTCTATATTTATGTTTTTTCAGTTTATATTTGTTCCATAAATCCCAAGTATAAAATTTTAACTTGAAGAGGCTTCTTTAGCTTATATCCTTTTCTATAAATCCAAATAAATCCTAGATTTTAATAAAGACATTCAAATAACAAACATTCAACATATCAAACATATTTTGTACTTGACAGGGCTGTCTCACCAAACAACAATTTAAAAAAAGCATTAAAATGCTATTTTACCTGCATTTCCTTCCTATTCACAGAATCACAGAACATTAGGGATTGGAAGGGACCTCAAAAGATCATCTAGTCCAATCCCCCTGACACAGCAGGATCTCCTAGACTAAGTAGCACAGGAACATACCCAGGTGGGTTTTCAACGTCTGCAGAGAAGGAGACTCCACAACCCCCCTATTCCCATAACTGATGATAAAGGAGACGGCTACTACAGATTTTCATTACCACAGGCTCTCTCTGACATTAGACAGTATTTGTTCTGCCTGAAGAAGCAAGAAAAACTGCTCATAAAAGTGCCTTCCTGCCAGTGCTAACACAACCTATGCTGGGAAAAAGGCCCTTCACATGGGTTTGTGGAGGATATCCACAAGAACGTGTGACACAAGGTTATTTTACGCACACACACAGAACACACAAGGAAAATAACGCTGTAAGTAACATTAAAAATACATATGTGTACCTCTGATAGGAAGCTCCCCACCTCCTTAACGTCAGTACCTACTTGAACTCAACTTGAACTTGACTTCGGGGACTATCACAGCAGAAAAAAGCAAATTCTGATATTAGTGGTAGAAGCTGTTCATTTGACATGGTGATGACAGGCTGATTGAAGAGTGACAGTTGCTATCTAGCCAGCAGAAGGAATGTATAAACTAAGTACTATGTTCAGTACGAACCAATTTCCATAAGATTAAAATGTGCAAAATGTGCGTTCAAGCGTAAAATAACTCTGATAAAAAATTAATCCCACAGGTGAGAACTGCTTACCGAGCTCTTTTCACAGGGAATCGCCTCTCTGCAGGTGGGCAGCATCTATAAATCTATATAATATTTGACTTTTTTAGCACAGACACCTCCTAAGCTGGTGATTGGAATTATGCAAATCCCTAAGTAGGAAAGCGTGCAATTCACACAGTGTGTGTTATCAGCAGCTGCCACTTTCCTCTCTGCTCCACCGGGAAGAGAGAATATTCCCAAGGTTTGGTACTCAGTGGTGTAAAAACTGTGTCAGAGTGATATAAACCGCCACAAGGTCTATTTTCACTTGCTGATGGAAAGAAAATGTAGAGCCGTGAAGCTGGTTGTTGTAATACAGTTGCAGAATTGTGAAGAAAGTGTTTTTAAAAGGACAGAGGAATCACTCAGGGCACTAGACATCATATGGAAACGCCATCAACTTGGTGGCCCACCTTCACTGATGTCAACTCTAACTGAATCAAGCAGCAGAACAGCTATCAAATACAGAGGGTCGTCTACTCCTGACCTTTGGGGATAGAAGATACTACAGAGAAGAGATGCGCTGCACTGGAATATCTAATTAGCAGATGATGTGGTCGCTCACCACCAACAGCGATGTTCAAAAGGCAGAGAAAGGAAGACCAAAGAGAGTGCTTTGAGCACATGAGACTGCTTTACCCACAACATTAACATGACATCATCATGAATCTATATCCCACTTGGGGAGAAAGCCAGATTCCAAACCCTCTCTGTGCACAGGCTAACTGCGAAGGAGCAGCCTACACAGCTGTTACACACACGCTTGCAGCTCCTACATCAAGCAAACAGGAAATTATTTATAGGAAGCCCTGCAAAGTGCAGATTGCGAAGGACATCCCTTATGTGACCATAACGCAGCCATAACAAAAGCTGTGCAATGACACTCCTCTTCATTAAAGTGTGGTGCTAAGGGGCTACTTCAGCTCCAGGTAATTACTTTCAGTCTGTCACATAGTCTGAACACTTCAAGCCCATTATTAATTTAGAGATAGTGCCTGCTACAGCCCAAATCAGTGACAGATTCCAGTATACCTGGTACTGTGTTACAACAGAGCAACTCAAATACTCAAAGATTAAATATGCATCATCTCCAGTAATTACATTTTTAAAAACCTTTCCATGAGCAAATATTTGGAAGTCAACATGCTGAAGGCAGTATTAGCTTTTTCCCCCAACTATCAAGTACCCAAACAGTTGCATGGATAAGCTACAAGACACCATTTCACCCACAGCAGCTCTCATGTTTTGTGACTGCAGACATTATTATTTCAATCTACCAGAACCACTGGACCTACTGATATCTAGGTGATCCTGCTGTTGCAGGGGGGTTGGACTAGATGATCTTTCAAGGCCACTTCCAATCCCTAATGATTCTATGATATAGTTTCAAAGGCAACACACTGGTCTTCAGAGCTGAAACACTGAGTGAACTGGATTTCCTAATAAAAGACAGACACCATTTCCTTGCAGTGGAAGCACCTGTCAATTCTAACAGCTTTATGAGAAAGAAGGTATTAAAGTTATAATCAAACTCTGTCTATGATTTAACATGGAATAGAGCAAACAGTGCTAGAGCTGTATCTGTGTCCTTTTTCTGCTACAGTAAGGAATTTCAGGTGACAGGAGGAGTTACAAGTCACAAATCATTGCTAAGCACATGTCAGTCTTACAGAGCTAAGATTTAGGAGGGTATTACATCAGCAGAGAGGAGCAAAAAAAACCCTCACAAATGGAAAATGCTAAATAGTGTTTTACTGGAACACAGGACTTTTTGCCTGCAGACTACTTGCAAAAATCTAGGGGAGGTTCCTAAGATGAAAAATGGATTGTCATCAGGCTACACAAAATCTGTCTGGAAAATTCCTGTGGTGTACAGAATTGGGAAGGTCAAACACCACTAAACCAGAAAAAGCCACAAGACATTTCCCTTGTAAAACAAAGCAAAAAAAAAAATGAGGAGAGAAAGAAGCAACCACAGCACTTTTTTAGTAAAAAAAAAAAATTGCAATTCTACTTGTCTGACAATATGTAAAGCAATAATTAGGAAATTCCAGTTTCCAAGCAACCCCCTATGCTTGAAAGAAAAGGGACTGAAGATATTCCAGAAAAAAAATTTCCCAAGAATAAAGCAGGGAGCAGTGCAGCCAGCACATACGGAAAGATGCCTTTTGATTTAGCTAAATAACTCCAAATCGAGGAGACCTTCAGGGAAAACGTAGTTATCAGAATTATGAAAATGATTTTTAACCACGGAAAATGATTATGGTTTAGGCTCCCACCAGCTCAGCAACTCACTAGTAAGAGCAAAATGTACACATAGCCCTCAAAAAAAGGTAGAGATCGGTGCAAATCCAGATTTTCAGCATTAGTCTAGACCAGCAACAGTCTAATTCTAGATGACTTATGGAGCCAATTGCCTTTCAAATCACTAAGTCATATTGATTCCTGTACGGCACTCAAAGACACATCGTAGAGAGGGAACTCGTGCAAAAGAACAAGCAAGCTCAGTCCCTGACACAACTGTTATCAGCTGAAAAGTCCCCACTGTAACAGTCAGCTGATGACATGCTGCTATAAAAACCCCTTCAGGTACAGACACTTTGTAAAACTACACTTACAATACGAGCTCCTCTTCAGAAAGGTTTGAGACAGACTAATTGTAGAATCTTACGGGTATTTCCTCACTCTGTAACACCCAGATCCCCATTGCTGAGAGGAACTCTCCTCATCAGGCAAAATGTACACTGAAAAAATCCCTTTTTGGAATTGTCAGCTTATTTCTCTATATTCCACACATGTAAACGTCAGTAGAGACCGGGCTAGTTCAAACAGCACCCTGAGCTGCCAAGAGCTCTTCAGCAATAGTGTACATCGCAAAAGAGCACTTGGGCAAAAAGGCTTCCAGTGAAAGAGATGATGTTTAATTACCTTGATGAGTCATGGTGACAGGCTCTTCACTGGATATATTGTTGTAAATGACCACGGCTGTGGCATTATGTGAAGCTGCTCGCAGGATTTTCTCTCTAAATGTACAGTTTCCTCGCTGCAGTAAAGCAATCCACTGCTTGGTGTTTGGTGGAACCTGGAAACGCGTTCGGGGGTCACAGCCCAGGCGATCTGCAACTGAAATGGGAAATGCGTTTACACAGATGTCAATCTGTTCAAATGGGCAAAAAAGATTAGAAAAACCCCCCACCCATCCCCAAGTTCAAGTTTTGCTCAGCTACTTAACTGTTCGCACTAGGAAGCTGCTATCCTCTCGTTATTAAAGCCTAAAAATAACTGCATTCTTGTGAAAGAAGTCTTAAGAAACCCAAGGTTCACCCACTGAAAGCTGTGACTAGATGCCTGAGAATCAGGCTCACTAACACAAGCTATTTTTAAATCCAGTGCAGCTAAGAACAATGAATTCTCATTTGAATCAATACCTGCCTGGAGGCTGGAAAACATCAGAATATGGTTCATATGCTACAGGCATTTACCACACAGCTGTTTATCTGCCACTCTGGGGAGCAAACCCTGCTCTTTTTTTCTTCCCCCCTTTCTAATGCAGTTATAGAGATCACTGCAGTGGGAAGTACAACTGAACAAAAGAGGTTATGAAAACAAGATTTCAGAGTTATCTGCCATGTGCAGGCTACTGTAAAAACAAGGACAATATTCAAAAGCTGATGTTGTAGAACCCCAGCAAGCCCACGCGGGCTTTTCACAAACACATGTTTTAGCTACAAGGAAGTGCAACGAAATTCAGAGAGAAACAAATGGTTTTGCACACACGACGTGCTCAAGTTGTCGGCTGAAACAGGTACTGATGGTAGAAAGGACGAGTAACAGGAGCAGCAAACGCCAGATGTCTGAGTTCTACGGTACGCAAAGCTCTTTTGTCCTTTGTAGGGCTGCAACGTATCCTGGCACAACCCAAAGGCACACGTGTGGAGGTACAAAAGGCACAAACCCTAACGTGAAAGTAACTTCGTGGTATAGCAGCTCTAACACCACAGACATTTCTGTTTTCACTACTGAGAACAGGCAGATTGGCCCCATACCCTGGTCACATCGTTAAAGGATTTTAGTAATTGACAGCCAGCAGCACCTCCAGATACAAATCCATTTACCCTTTCAAATGCCTGGAGTGTAAGAATCCCTAAAAATAGCTGGGATAAACAGTGATTTTTCAAGAGACAAACAATTTATTTGCATAATAGCTCACAAGAGCAATTCAAATTAAACGTCCCATCATTTTTTTTTCCCTTTTGAAGCAGCGAGATCTTCAGCACAGACCGAGATTCCGGCAAAAGATCGCCCTCTAAAAAATGCCCAATTTCACATATTAGCTGAAAACCAAACAAAAGATCTTTTTAAGCAGTCTCAGCTTAACTCAGCTCAGGTTAAAACCTGTAACAAAGGAGGTTCAAACAGCCAAGGGATCTTTTCTGACACGAGAAAGAAAACCCTTTTGCTTGTCTGGAGAAAGCTCGTGCCGATGGATCTATACTGTGGCAGTCGCACGGGAAGTCGTTGCATCTCTTAATTTGAACAAGAAGTGCCTCTCCCTTTTCCCCTGGGAGGAAGGTGGGGAGGCAGACAGAAGCACATCCTTTGCACAATTGTTTTTCAAGCCTGTGTGAGCCATTTCAGCCATGCAGGGCTATTTGCTGTACTGCTGTACTTGCGCGTTTGTTTTAGACAGGGATCAGGGAAAATCTGAAATACAGACACTCGAAGCTGAAATTTTGTATTTTCTTTAGCTGCCCTCACGTTATCCCTTGAACCCCTTTGGAAATCACTAGCTACCACTGATCCACACAGATTGTGTTAAAAACGTGGGAGCATTTGAGGAGAGTATGAGCAGGCTGTGGGTAGAAGTTTCTCAAGCCTTGAACACTAAATTCCATCCTTCTCCAGTGAAATCAGATTCAGGAATCTCAGGTGTGACAAATCCTTTTAAAAACACCACTCCATGAGCAGCCACAATTCCCCAGAATCTCCTCAAACTGTCAAAATTAACTCTGAAAGCAGTCACTATGGCCAACACAGATTTAATTAAGACATACGGGATGAATGAAGAGCACTAATCCTACAGATTATGTGCAGTTTGCTTCAGTACTACCACGCTCAAAACTAAAGGACCAAACAAAAATAGCCACAAAAATAGGGTGATAGGCTACTAAAATGAAAAAAATCATAAAAGCAGTAAAAGGCATCCAAAAAGGGAGGCAGCAATTTCAAAAGTCTGTTATATAGCTGTTTTAAAAAACTCCTACAATGTGGGCACCTTTATATTTGTCTGGCTTGGAATTTTTTAGTTTGAAAACTAGTAGGGAAAGTAGTAAAAGAGAACAGAAATTGCATCTGTTAGCAAAGTAGTACAAAATTTTCTACCACCCTAAAGATCAAAGTCTCCTTCAGCTGTGGCCAGAACTATGAAACGTTACTGGATAGAGCAACAGGATTAGGAAACGAGATACCAAGAGATAAAATCTTTCCAGATATAGCCCAGCAATCACCACCCAAACCCATACAACAAGGTGGATTCAGTGTGTTCTGATGAAAAACTAACAGCTGACAGTATTATTTTAGCACTATTTAAGTCATTAAAAAACCAAAAGGAAAATCTAGTTGGTTTAGATAAACCTGAAGTGCAAGTCACTTGAGAGTTAATAAAGTCACAACCCACTTTTCTTTAGGTTACCATCCCATCAAACAAGTGTTAAATAATCTGCTCACTTTTAACAAAATGAAACTCAGGGAGAGTAGTGGAAAGTTTTTCTGCTCCTCTTTTTAATAGATTTAATACACTGAAAAGAGGGAGATTCTTCTAGTCATGGTCACCCTTTTAGCTGGCTAAAATAAACCACCTGCCACACATCTAATCTGCCAGGCACATCACTTGGCAATTTAAGGGACACAGCAAAACAAACAGTGTCAGCAAGAATCATCATCAATACCTTTCCATTATCAAGCCATCTATGCTACATTGTCCAAAGTCCAATTAGGATCTAAAAGACTGGGACTTGCAAGTATTACCTGGATGATGGCCATGCCAGAATGAAAAGCAACTTCACATTAAATTAAAGTTATTCTAAAACAAATCACTTGCACATAAAGATGTGATCAGAAGGCACTAATGTAATTTTTGGATGATATAAGTATACAAAAAGGCATCCAAGGATACTTCACTACAGGTGAGCTCCTCTGGCTTACTTGAAATGTTAAGTTTTATCTCTCTTTTTAATTTTAATCTCTGTGTCTACCTGTAAACCATGAAAACAGTATGAGGGCCACAAGGCTGAAGCACCACGTCTGTGAAGACAGGCTGAAAGATCTGGGGTTGTTCACCCTGGAAAAGAGAAGGCTATGGGGCGACCTTAGAGTAGCATTCCAGTATTTTTTCCTAGAGGAACAGTGAAGAGAGACTTTTTATGAGGGACTCCAGTGACAGGAATAAGGTGATGGTTTCAAACTGAAAGAGGAAAGATTTAGATTAGGGCTTAGGAAGAAATTCTTATCTGTTTTAGGTACTGAGGCACTGGAACAGGTTACCCAGGGCAGGTTGTGGCTGGTCCATCCCTAGAAGTGTTCAAGGCCAGGATGGATGGGCCTCTGGGTAATCTGGTCTGGTGAGAGATGTCCCTGCCCATGGCAAGGGGTTGGAACTAGATCTCTGAGGTACCTTCCAACCTTCACTACTCTATGATTCTATGAAGTGTTGGCACACCCCCCAAACTTCTGTTAGAAATGGCAGCCTGCTGGGTTAAAGAGCAATGAACAATGTTGTTGTAAACACCTCCCTTCCTACTGTAAGGCCCTAGACCACAGCAGAGCCTCTTTGCAGAAGGATCAGCTGTGATTTAAGCACCTACCATCAGGCTGCATGTTTGTACTCAACTTTTGTAGAGCTTCTGTTGCTTGCAAAACACTCTGGACTCCTCAGCTCTTTCCCCTTTATGATTCTTTTAAATTCAAAAGTCCTTCCTCCTGAAGGACTAAGGTTTGTGACAGCAATTTAATGACTCATTTGAAAGAAACAGTTAATAATGCAACAGATCCAAACAGCTTTGCTCAGCTGCTGAAGAAGTATGGGCAAGCTCACATTAGCACGGCAATAGCACTTTTCCTCCTCATC
The DNA here is from genome assembly GCA_013400115.1 of Rhinopomastus cyanomelas. NCBI lineage: Eukaryota > Metazoa > Chordata > Aves > Bucerotiformes > Rhinopomastidae > Rhinopomastus > Rhinopomastus cyanomelas. Next base: position 81,749 of record VXBP01001958.1, on the reverse strand, counting down.
CTTTCCAATTGCTTGACCAGGTCATTTAGGTTTCCTCCCTGTAAGAGGGACATTTTGTGGGAGGAAAAAAAATAGGCGAGCTGTCAGATGCTTTATTAGAAATAAGTACACACCTGCCCTAATGCAGACTGTCTCCTGCTTCTGAACCGTGACTGCGTTTGCTTTGTCTCGCAGTGAGAAGCTGCTTAGAAGGTAGCGATGACATTCCACTTCAGTCAAGGTTGCTGCATTGACTGTTAACAGACTTTGTCCCCTTTTCACAGAAAAAGACCAGTGACACGATCCCATATCCTGGGCATTAGCTACTATTTTATTTCATTTTATGGGTTTTTTTTTCTTTGTGTTTTTTTATGTGAGGTTTGTTTTTTTTAAAGGAAGAAAGGTCAGGTATCTTGATATTGATTGCATCTTAGCTAATACCCTGCTCTCTGAGGCCAGCACAGTTGCCAGAGCTGGTCTGTCTCGGCTACACATACAGAAATCATTTCAAAGTCTGACCTTCAATCACTGTAATACAATAAGTAGAGAGACAGCACCAATGTTTTGAGGGGCAGCAAATCAAAACGCTCATTAAGAAAGAAACCAGCACACAGGGAGATGCAGCCCCACACAGCCTGCACCCAAAGCATTCCTGCCCTCCTGCAGGCACTGCCCAGACAGGTGCTACGCAGCACGTCTGACTGGCAAAACACACGGCCTTGTGCAACACGTTAATTATATTCCCGAGATAAAACTTCCAGATGAGGCATTCAGCTGGGAAATGCACAGAAATACAGCAGCACTGACTGCTGTCTGTTTCAAAGGAAGGGCACTAGTTGCTTGGTATCCCATCAGGGCTTAGTATCTGTAAGACGTATCTCTTCTTCCAACCCATTACTACTTGTGTTACTGTCCATGCAGTCCTTATGCACAGAATCATAGAATGTCATGGATTGGAAGGCACCTCATAAGATCATCCAGTCTAATCCTCCTGCCACAGCAGGATCTTTTACATCAAGTCACACAGGAACATGTCCAGGCAAGTTTTAAACATCTCCAGAGAAGGAGACTCCACAACTCGTCATGGTAGCCCATTCTAGGGCTCTGTCACCCTTCTTCTCGTATCTATTTGGAGCCTCCTGTGTTCCAGCTCACACCCATTGCCTCTTGTCCTATCATTAGATGCCACTGAGCAGAGCCTGGCTCCACCTCCTGACATCCACCCTTTCTGTATTTATAAACATTAATGAGGTCACACCTCAGTCTCATTTTCTCCAAGCTAAAGAAACCCAGTGCCCTCAGCCTTTCCTCATCATGAAATGGTCCACTCCCATCATCATCTTTGTGACTTCTGTTCCGTGTCCTTCTTGAACTGAGGGGCCCAGAACTGGACACAATATTCCAGACGCAGTCTCAACAGAGCAGAGTATAGTGGGTGGCGAACCTCTCTGAACCTGCTAACCATTGGCCTCCTTAGCCACAAGAGCACACTGCTGGCTCATGGTCATCCTGCTGCCCGCCAGGACCCCTAGGTCCCTTTCTCCTACGCTGCTCTCCAACAGGTCAGTCCCCAACCTACACTGGAACCTGGGGTTGTAATTCAGGACCGTTATAACGTCCGCTTTCTAAACGCTGTGTCAAGGAGTTATTATGGACAGCAGTATTTTATTTTCAGGAGCCACTCTGGCTAATTGCTTTGACTAAAGCTGACTTTAACTAAAAGAAACTCTTTGAACAAGTAGTAATCTTGTTTCAGGGAAAAAGTTAAACAAAAGAAAATCATTGAAGCTTAGAAAAGTCCTGCAAGAGTTCAGATTTAATCTCGTTAGCATGGTAAGCATGCAACTGTTATGGCTATGGCCTCCAATATATAATCTCCTCTCTGGTAATCAATTACTGAGTACTAATTAAGCTTGATACTGAGAGCAATGGTAAAGGATGAGTGCATGGCACAAGATTTTCCTTATGCTACTCTATTGATGTATTTGCTTGTTGTATTTTCTTAAAGCTTACTGTTTTGGCTTCTGGTCCAGAAAGGCACAGAAAATTCCATCTGAATGTTACCTAAAGCTCTGCAGTTACCAGGAAACTGGCATTTCAAACCTTCTGCAGCTAAAACTTGTTCACACAACACGTTTGGGAAGTGTCAGATGCCACAAAACACTATGGTTACCATGCACAAGCTACACCTCCATTCCTAACATGGTGCAAATATTGTTTCTTCCCCACTTACACCTTTTTCCAACATGTTTTCCCTTGAATTCTCATTCTCCTTGTCCAGCCACAACCACACTGCCCCTGGCTTTCTACAAGTTCCTTCTCCAGTGCAGCCTTCACACAATCATCACCTCCCCACGTGCCCTTCAGACAGCAGCCTCTTTCCACCCCCTCACTCTGCCATTCCTGACCTACTGGCTTAGTGAGTCTTAAATTTTCAAGGCTGGCTTTGAGTGCTGCCATTCCACTTCCTAGGAGTCCCATCTCCAGTCTTGTTCACCACAGAGAACATCTGGAAAGGAACTAAGCCATGAAGCAGTTTCTATCAAGAACCACTAAAGCAAGTTTTCAATGGCTTCCAGCTTGGTTTGTCATCACAAGAGGAACCAAAGATCAGCACTGCAGCTAGTGTCAGGCACTTAGTATCAAAGATACTGGAAAGCAGAGGTCACTGGAGTGGCATGGGGCTGAACACTTACATGGTGCATGTACAGGCGCTGCCACAAGCACCCAGGCAGCTACTGTGAGACGTTTGGGCTGAAATGGCTGGCTCCACAAACGTCACAAATGACTGAGCATGGGCCTGAAGAGAAAATACTCAGCAACCTCATCGAAGAGATGAGATAAACCTGAACTAAACCATTAGAAAAGCTGCATCAGGCTGGGGAGATGCATTATTAGCCTTCCATACAGAAGGAGAGGAGCATTTTTAACAGCCTGCAAGCACCCCTACTCAGGGGCTGCTTAAAACACTTCTAAAAAACCAACTTCTTTCAGTCATAACAAAAGATTAACAAGTTAGAGGAAGTAAAAAAAAGGAACTAGAAGTGGGAGAGGTGAATAGAGAACATCTGCTGCTACAGTGCATTTAATGTACTCGAAAGAGAAGCCACACAGGTGCCATATTTACAGGCAACTGTGACCGACGGCTCGCTGAGCCGCTCTTTCACCAGCCACATTCACAAGCGGTCAAGTGAATTACTGCTGTGTCGCTTCCAGGGAAACATGGCTTTTGAAAGGCAGTATCCATTTCATACAGGGGTCTATAAAAAGACCAGGGCAAGAGTGCTGATACATGTATGAAAAAGCCAAGACTGAATTTGATTAAAGAAATTCTGCTAAAGAAAGGGGAGAAGTGGTGGGATATATCATTCTGCACAGATGGCTAATACATGGGAGGCAACTTGGAAGAGTAGGGTATACAATACTGGGCATATTCAAGAACACAAGGTAAAACACAGTGTAGGGCACAACACTGAAATCCACAGGCTGTGCCATTGCACATGGAAACAGCAGATCATTGGCTTTAAATCCTGAAATAAGGAATTCATTTATTACCTTGGGGGCAATGGCTAAGGGACCTTCACACAGGATGCGAAAACGTGACATTAAGGACACTTCAGCTGCAGAACACTGATGCCCCAGTCTATGCTATCAAGTGCTAAAAGATCACCTGCATTTAGGTGGGCCTGCTCTGGCCGGGGGATTGGACTAGATGATCTTTTGTGGTTCCCTGCAATCCCTAAAGTTCTGTGATTCTGTGATTTGTGGAAATGTCAAGGGTTATGCATGAAGGGGTCAAAACTTGACATCAAAGCAGCTGCAGAGTGGAGGCAGTTTCACTGTTGTCAGCAGTCACAGGGGTCCTTTTTGTCTTAGGGTACATGAGAACTGGGGTAGATTATTTACTAGCCCTAGTAGCAGAGGCTGAAGCAAGCTACTCAAGAGCTATTAGGAAAAATATTTCACAAACAAGCTCTACAGCAATACTGACAGCCTGATAAACAGGCATTAGAGCAATTACTTCAACCAGATCACATCATCCTTTATCAAGCCTAGATATAAAACCAGCAGAAGATACCCAAGATCCTTAAGCAGTCAAGAACATCTTAACTAAAAGCATAAAATACTTCAGTCTTTCCCACCACAAGAAATATTTTTAAGCCATCGCAAAACTCAAATAAAACATCTCCTATAGAACAACCCACGCAGAACAATTCAGAACTTCTTCAGGGCGAACACTGCAATACTTGTCTTCCTTACAACAGCCTTCTGTGGACAAACAGAACAACAAAACAGAATCTCTAACAACTGAGAGCAAAGTTTTAATCACTGCAGCTGTCAAAGGGGCTGAAATGGAGGTCTGCAATTTCACGACTCCTGCTGTGCTTCCTCACTGAAGTTACCATAATACTCAGCAGTAAGATATAAAAACGCTGTTTATGGACTGCTCAGTATTTTTTCCAGCTCTTCTCTCATTATTAGCTTCCAGGGAAAATGCTCCCTCAACATTTTAATCCCACTGTAGTGAAGGCCACATGAGAAGAAAGCAGAAGCTTTAATAGCAGGTTAAAAAGTAATTTGTGTAAGCTTCTCTCAACAAATGATGCAGCTGATACAAAAATGAAGCATTCTGACACCCTAGAATTTTTGGAATTTAAATTTCTAAAAACACTACTTGCACTAACAGCGTTTCTCTGCCTAACACTTTGAGGACAGCCTCCAGATTTCATGTGGTGGCTGGGGTGTGTGTGTGTTTAAGTGAGGAACACCAGGAAGCAGAAGAAAGGCAGGCTGAGCATGTTTGGTGACGGCTCACTCCAACAGCAAGGCAAAGGCAAAGCAAGTCCAAATGAAAATCATTTTACAGCAGACTTCCTCAACGATTTCTGCTTCCTCACCGTTGCACTTAAAAATACACTGTACAAGTATCTTCTGGCTAACACATTGTAAAGCTCATGAAACCGAGCTTCAATGAAAACACCGAGCATCTGCTGAGGCACTAAAAGCTTACAGCAGGCTGCCTAGCAGCGTGCATTTCATTCCAAAGAAGCGTTCAATTAGCCTCCTGATCTTAAGTAGTTCTGCGTTATCAATTCTTTTTTAAAAAAATGGTTAACATTCCCCACTTAAGAGTCTAGTTTTACCTGACTGCATTATTTCACTTAATGCATTATTGAGAGGTTTACTGTCCAGGAGACAGGCTGGGACCACTGTGATCCATCAAGTGGTTCATTCCTTAAAGATGGCACTTCAGATAACACCGAGCAGGGTTTTCAGGACGAGACACTACTAAGCCCACGTTGTTATGACTGAAGCAATTGGCTTCATTTCAGGCAAAAATCAAGGCAATACTCTCTAGGCAGCACTCTCCAAACCTGGCACCCGTCAAAAAAGCCTCAAGCAACCAACTGGTGGACAACAGCTTCACTTAATTAAAACAGAACTCATCTGGAAGCACACCAGTGCTCAGTGCACAGCTTGGACTGACCATGAGAGTAACTGAGAGTAACAGCTTGACAGTTTTAGACCTTCCACGTCTTTACAGACAATTTAAACGGCATTTTTAAGGAACACACAGTGAACCAGCACGAACGAGTGCAGCTGCAGAACCCATCCAGCTGTGCACCTATTATAGGGAGCCAGCTGTGCAGCTGTCCTGGCAACGCGGGCACCCAATACCATTACCTATTGCTACCTCCTCCTGTGTGTAGCCGGTTTGGAAACAAGCCCTTTATCCCTCCCTATGACTGGCCTACTGGGATCCACGTCGGAAGAGCCATATGCTCCTCATCTCTGGGATCACAGACCTTTATAGAAAGAAAATAAAAAGATCCATTTTCCCCGGCCAAGTTCTCCCTCCTCTTTTATCAGCACTCTCTAAGCAACTCTGCAAAGCTCAGCCTAAGAACAGGAGCCACCCGAGACCGCGTTACCTCCGTTGATGGGGACGGGAGCCACCAGTAGCCCCTTGACCTCCACCTTGGGGGAATCCTGCCCGTAGCGGCCGCGGTCGATGCGGAGCAGCGTGGGGCCGCCCCGCTCGGGGCTCAGCACCGTCACGTTGATGAGGGCGGTGTAATAGGCCTGGCTGGCGTTATCGGCACCGGCCGGCCGGACCCGGCACGGCCACAGCAGCGGCAGCAGCAGCAGCAACACGGAGGAGCCGCCGGTCCGGTGCTGGCGAACCCACCGCCAGCTCATCTTCGACTCCCAGGCGAACCGACGGCCGTCACCGGCTGCCTCGCGCGCCGAGCCCCGCACGCCCGGGGGGCTTTATCCCATCGGAAAAGGACCGGCAGAAGGCAGCGGGGGGAGGAGAGCGCGGGTTCATGCCATGGGAGGAGCCAGGGGCAGTCGCGGCAGGTCCCGGACGAGTCCGATCTGTCGCCCGCTGTCCCGAGGGAGCTGCCCCTCAGGGCACCGCGCTCATCCCGCCCGCCCGCGGCTGCTTTCTCGTGCCGGGCGAGGGGAGGAGGCGGCGCCGCACCTCCTCCCCGCACAGCTCTGCACAGCCCCGAGGAGGAGCCGCCGATGCCGGTGCTCCAGTCGCGCTCACACACGGCCGCGGGACTCGGCTCCCCGCACGCCTCGCTTCGCCGCGGGGCTCGTTAGTGCGGCGGGCGGCGCGTCCCGATGCTCAGCCCTGCGGGCGCGGCCCGTGGCCGCTGCTCCATGCCCGGCTCGGTCTTGGTGGGGATCCCCACCCCCCAACCTCACGCTGCTCCTTCCCGCAGCAACAACCAGCCGCCGGCTCCGCGCCCGGCGCCCCAACTGCAGCCCGGAGCTCCCGCACTGCGCACGCGCCTCACGCCCCGCCCAGCGCCACGAGGGCGGGAGGCGGTGCTTAGGACGGAAGCCACGCCCTTTGTGGGCGGTAGCTGGTGATGAAGGCGGGGTTTAATGGTATGATGTAATTGTGGGCGTGGTGGTGCGGGAGACGGGGTGCCATGGCCGGGGTGGACTGGGTCGGTTTTGGGGGTTCATCGCGGTCTGTAACGAGCGCTCGGTTCCTGCGACCGCGGATCCGGAAGGAAGCGGCTATGGGGACACACACGGGCTGTCACGAGTCCTCAGTGGCTTCAACGTCCAGCTCAGGAGCGCTGGCGTCAAAAAAATGTGAGAGTGTCTGAAATGCGGGGAGAAATGGCTGTTTGTGTGAAAACGGGGTGCGGGGTGCTAGGTCTCTGAGCATCCAATGGGCTGTTGGGGCAGGAGCAGCACAACCGCTTCGTCAAGATTTGCCTAACTCCACCTCCCTGTGTCACACGAGGATGGGGAACGTTGCACACACTCCACAAGTTAATAAATAATAATCCCATGAAAGGCTGTAAACCAGCATTTGATGAATTAATTACTCTCTCTTTAATACCATAATTTTGATGAATTAATTCTAATGAACATCATAGTGTTGAGGATTTCAGCCTCTCCACTACCAGTGAAGTAGCAAGAGAAAGGCCAGAAGGGATTTTGAAAGGAAAACTATTACAGCAAAGAGGACAAGAGCTGTGGGTTGTGAGTTAGGATATTTTCTGAAGAAATAGCTCTTCTGCTGGTTTTTGGAGATAAGGTCTCCTTGGTGACTTCCCCAGCTGCTCAGGGACACCCTCTGACAAGCCTGGTGCTGAACCTAAGCATCTTATCGAACTGTTTTCTTTTGTAAGGTTTTATACTTGATGCTCCTACATGTGTAAGATAGCACCATCAAAGCACAAGCTATTTATTTAGTTGAGATTCAAGTGGTGATTCTAATCCTGCCCTTGGAGACACCAATGCCATTCCCAAGGAATGCAGCAGCCTTGCAAACCTGTGTCTCAGGGCAGAATGGACCTGTGGGCTCTGCTAAAGACATAGAGCATGTGGCTCTGTCAAATCACCGAGAAGCTGTTTCTGTAAAGCCCTGTAGCAATGTCAGTATGATCCAGGAAGTGTTTCTAAAGCAGCATATGAAATATTCTGCTTTCACTTTTCCTCCCCTTTAATTCTGCTTTTCTTGGTAAGGGCTGCGTGAGGAACCACAGGCTTCTCAACACTTCACCCCAACTTTCACCTGAGCCAGAGGGTGAGAGCTGTGGCAAACACACTGTTACCACATTGTGCCGGATGTGTTTGGGAACCGTCCCTCTTGCAGTGCAGGTTGTATTCAGGTTTTTCATTCCTAGAGCTCTATGCTGTTTCCATGCAAAGTCACCCGCATTGTTGCTGAAATGTCCTCAGAGGAAGACAAGGTGTTCTGGGAGCCTGAGGGATTCCTTGCTATTACTGCATTGACCTTCAGAGAAGAATCTCAAAGCATTTTTAAAAAGCATTGAAAAAAACATTTGCTGATGACAGGAGAAACAGAACACACCGAAGGGCCCAGATAGCAACTTCACAGCTGTTTTCTAACTACAGGAAAAAGCTGCTTTTCTTCTGCCCTGCCTGGCTTCCTGTGGACTGTGTTTCTGCTGGAGATAGGTGGTCTGCCTGCTTCTCTGCCTGTGCCAGGGCTGCTCACCTGGTCTCATCCGTCCTTACACAGCAAGAGCCAGGAGGTTGCTCTGTTCCACGTCCTTGTATGCTCCTGTTTTGCCTTCTTATAGACGGGCTGCGAGGCACAAGAGGAGCATCTGAGTGCTCGTGGCCCCAGGAGAGGAGCTGTAGGAGAGGAGCCTCAGAACCTCAGGAGAGGAACCTCAGGAGAGGAGCAGCTGGATGCTACTTCAGGCTGCACTAAACTGGGTTATTTCATGAGCAGAGCAGCTTCCATCTCCTCATTCCCCAGACAGGCAGGTCTCTGGTGAGTTAAAAGGTCCTTTCAGGCCCTTTATTTGTCGGTGGAGCTGGCTGAAGGGGTGGTGGTGGAGAGGCTGGCGCTGAGGGCATGTCCCCAGGGCTCCCCACCCCGCACAGGGCAGACAAACAGCGCTGAGGACATCGCAGGTCACTAGTACGCCAGGAGGCAGCTGTACCTCAGGTTTCATCCCGCTACTAGCGATATATATTTTTTTTTGTGGGGAAACGGCCGCAAAGCCTCTTACCGCCCATCCCCGGCCACCAAGCAATTCCTTCAGCCCAGACTTCCCCCACCCCGCCGCCATCTTCCCGCCCGCGCGCTGCCCCGCAGCCGCAGCAGCCGTGATGGCGCCACCTGCCGTGCGCCGCCGTCACTGCGCCCCCGCCCCGCGGCTCTGAGGGAACGGGGTGTCCCTGAGGGTGAAGGACAGCGAGGGGCTCGGCGACCGGCGGGGCTGGGGAATCGTAGACTCACAGAATCATTTAGGCTGGAAAAGACTTTTAAGATCATCAAGTCCATCCATTAACCCAACTGCCCCAAAGCCACCGCTAAACCCTGCCCCTAAGCTCCAGATCTCCACGACTTTAAAACACCCAAGGATGACGATTCGACCCCCTCTCCGGGCAGCCCGTTCCAAGGTCTGATAACGCTTTCAGTGAATAAGTTTTTCTTAACGTCCAACCCAAACTTCCCCTGGTGCAACTCGAGGTCGTTTCCTCTTGTCCTACTGCTTGTTACTTGTGAGAAGAGACCAAATCCCACCTCTCCACACTCTCAGGTGGTTGCAGACAGCAATAAAGTCTCCCCTCAGCCTCTTTTTCTTCAGCCTAAGCAGCCCCAGCTTCCTCAGTGGCTCCTCACGGGTTTGTTCTCTAGAGCCTTCACCAACCTTGTTGCCCTTCTCTGGACCCGTTCCATCACCTCGATGCCTTTCTCGTATTGAGGAAGGGTCACAGCTGCCAGTTATGATTTTATTCATGTTCACATTTAGATATTACAACAAATCTCTTAATGATGAAGGATAACAAGTACTACAGGAGGAAAGAAAGCAGTGTTCTAACTGGTTTGATATATAACCGTGAACTTCCAGAGACAAGACTCAACGTGAGTTATAAACACCCACATATACCCACTGGTAGGAAAACTCACGTGCAGACACCCACACACTCACCCACGACGCACTCACACACACAGACCACACTTTTGTACTCGCACGTAACCCATGTTGTAACCTACTTGTAACCTACTTGCTTTGAAGGCAGCCCACTGAACCATCAAATGCTGCTGTAGCAACAACAGGTACCAGGTTAAAATATTGCAATATAAATGAAGTGTTACTTGATACACGGGGTTTTTTATCTTCAGAGACGCGTGTGTATTTGCAAGTAGGGGACCCAACACATTGTTTTCATGAGGGAGGAATGTCCTCTCAACACCAACACTTGGGAAGGAGAAATGAGACTGTGTGGAGAACAGTCATTTTAAGGGAGGAGGATGATAAATAGCTTAGCTTCAACACTCAGTTCCAGTAAAAAGCCCCACAAAACAAAACAAAAGAGTGCACTGTGAACAGAGCAGGCACAATTGTTGAGCCCTCGGTATTGAAAGTTGAAATAGTCGCTTGTTTCTGTGGAAAGACAGACAACCCTGTTGCCTCACATCTTAAAACCCAACCAGACCAGTCTCGTCTCATGCTTGTGCTTATCTGGAGACACTAAAAAGAAAATGCCAGAAATAACACAAGAGTGTGGGGAACGGTATCAGGTTTGTACACTCTAATTTTAGTTCTCTTTAAAGAGAGCAAAAGTACAATTGTCTCAACAGCTCTTCACTATCCCACTCTACAATTGTTCTTCATCAGCAGGAGTGCCTGAAGAAGAGCCAGTGCTTGCTGCTATCATGGCTGCATTGTTCATACCATGCTGTTGATGCAGGTACAATCAGATCTGCTTCCACACCCTGTCCCCCCCACATCAAGATGGTACAAAAGAGAGAAAATAAACTTCTGTGGAGATGAATGGTTTGAATGTTCGAAGATCAGACGTCACACCAGTGCTTTTCCCAGAGTGAAGCTGGGGATTGTTAACAATGGCTCTAATGATGTAACCTTTCTCCACAAGGATGCTTGTGAACAGTTTGCAGCTGAACCTAGGGACGATGTGCAGCTGCCCTGGGTGGTGGAGAGTGCTGACAGGCAGCCAAGGGTGCTCAGATACCTCTGTCCCTTTTTTGCTGAGGAATTCTGCCAGCACCCTCCAAGTGCTGGGCTTTGCTAGCATGTTTCTAATCCTCACATACGGACAAGGACTTGCAGCTACTTTGGAAGTGTGGTTTTGAATGATTGTTTTATTTATAGGCCTCTTTCTTGGGTTCTGTTTCAGGTGGGGCTATGTGTCCAGGCAGAGAACTGATTGTGAAGCACTGGAACCAAGAGAGCCTGGGTCCTCTGGATGCATGTCACCGAGCGAGCAGCCTGTCACCTTCTACCCAGGCGAATTCTGGTGGACACCGCAGCAGCACAGCGCACATTCAGTGTCCTTCTGTCAGGGAACCAGCAGTTCAAAAACCAGGGCAAGATGAGGGCAGGAGAATTTGGTCTGGCCTACACCCCGCTGGCTGTCCTACTTCCTTGGCCTGGCTCTCCAGCACCTTCTGCCAGAGGATTCTTACTGAGTCATAACAATTACTTAAAGATGCTTAAATTCCTGGCAAATTCAGGGGACACCAGTAGAAGTCAGGGAATTTGTCGTCACATGCAGTTTCCAGTTCCACACCCTGAGCCAGTTTGGCTCAGGCTGGTCTGTTTTTGTGCTTCTTTTTGCCATAGAAATCACAGCCCTGTCACCCTGCTGACACAAAAAGGGAGGGGAACACCGAGCACTCTGCACAGGCTTAGAGAATCTGAATGACAGGCATGCTTTTCCCATGTGCTAAATAAATCTCCCCGTTACACTTGTGCGGAGAACTGTAATTAAGACTTGGGAAAGTCACCCGTAAGGACTCACAGGCTCACGTCAGGAAGTGCATGAAACTGCTGGAAAAGAAATACAGTTTGGGTAAGCAGGACGTCTGACAGGAAACACAGTTTTAAAAGTCCAAACCCTTGGCTCTGTGCAGAGAGTTGTGGCCCGCAAGCAGAAACTCCCCAGTGCTGAGATACCGTGGTTGCAAGGAGCTCTGCCAGCCATGGGCATGTGGGAGAAGAGATGATGACAAGCTGTTCAGATGAGCCTCTTCATCCAGACTCCTCTGCCGGTGACGTAACCGTGCTCTGTGGCTGAGCTTTCGGATTTTGAGCAGAATTGAAAGAAGTAGGTGGGAAGGGGTGAGGCAGCAGCACAGAACTCTGTAGCGAGGGGCTGCAGAGGTTCCCCAGGGCTCTGAATTCACGTGGTATCTCTCAGAAACAAAAAGCCCAAGTGATGAGATATTTCCTCAGCAAGTACATGTTCCTCGATACTCCAGGGACAGGTACACCACGCTGGTCACTCTGAAACAGACACTGGAGGGAGGTTGCTGAGCAGTGCCTCCTTAAAGTCAGGGAACCAGGGCATCAGGAAGGGTCATGGAACAGAACTGTCAGCCCGGGAGGGCTGGGATGTGAGCCCTTGACAGGTGCTGCCCTCCATGTGCTCAGTGATGCCAGCGCACAAGGGGATACAACTCAGGGCACCTCCTTGCTGGAGCTCTGTTCCTGCCATTGTTTCCAAAACTATTGCAGCATGTTGAAAATAAACATTTCACTCTCTACCACTTTGATCCTTTTCCTCCCAGCAAACACCCCAGTTTCGCTCTGTGTTCAGGAGGCAGCTGAAGTTAACGCAGCTTTGCTTTCATTTCTTGCTCAAGCAACAAATGATCGCAGCACTGCTCTGGAAGAAAGGGGAGGTGGGGAGCAGCAGACCTGTGAATAACCTGCTCCCAACACTGATCATAGAAACTCATGTTCTACACAGGGATGGCAAAAATTGTTGCTATTTATCTCACCAGGGGAACTCTAGCCATCAGCTGGTGACCCACTCAGCACTAGCTGCATTGAGGTGGATAAAATAATCCTGGTATGAGGCAGATTGACAGGTTTCTCCCCAGCAGAGATGAGAGGGGTGTGGGTGTTGCTTGCAGAGGAGATGGAGAGGCTGGCACCTACCCAGAATGAACAGCGTGCATGAACATTTACAAAGATCCCTTGGGATCTCTCCACACACCTTTTTAAAATGTCCTGCTCTTGCTGCTAATACCGCTAGGGATTTCTTCCCTTTGATTCTGCTCCACAGCTCCGCAGCTGACATCATGAGGAGAGGAGGAGGAAGCAATCCAAGGAAAAACATTCAGGCTGCACACCAGGAAGAAACTTGAAACTAAGACAGATCTATTTATATCTGACCTGAAATGGGCTTTCTGAATGGGAAGCTGATCTGAGCGGAGGCTGGCTGCTAAGCAGAAGGTGCTGTAGTGCTGAACGCAGGCACCCACTCGCCGGCAGAATGCATCTGCCTGAGCCACAGGAGAAAAGAAACGCGAGGAATCAGTGAGGTGCTCTCTCCGGTCCCAGCATGGAGAAGCTGCAGCTGGAGATGCTGCATGGGCCATCATCGTGCTGCGGTTCCAAGGACATTGGTGTTCCCCATACATTCGGTGTAGGTTGAAGGAGAAGCTGTGAGTGACCCTGATGATGTGCCTGGAGGATGAGAGGAGAAGCCTCGGCAGGTGCCTCCAGGGACTGATGCCATTAGTACTGGTTGGAGAAGAAGGAAGCATGGAGCGTGGGGGGACTGGCCCCCTCTCCAGGCGGGGTGCAGCTGCCGTCCTCAGAGTGTTCTGACAGCTCCCCATATTCACTGTTGTAAAAAGTCTGGCCTCCGACTTGGGACCCGTACGACGGCCGACATCTGCCCCGCCAGTTTGACTGTTCCCTTGGCAGCTCTGCAGTTCTGCTGGGCCCTTTACTACTGCGAGGGAGAGAGACAGAGAAGTTCTTTGTGAGTGCTCCTGGAAAGCCTTTGTCCTGCTTAGAGAGATCGCAGCTTCAGGAAACGTCATCTTCTAAAGCACAGGGCAGAGGCAGGGTCAGGAATGGACCTACACCTCCATTACAAAGCACACACCAGAGCTTTCTCTAAACCTAAGCACAGCCCACGTGTTTTGTGAAAAATCTGCACACAACCCTGCCACTGAGTTATTTCAGCTCTTCTAGATACCTTTGAGAAGGCCAGGGAAGGGTTGGGACCCCAGTGAGCAGGGAGAAACAAGAGACATTTCCTCAGTTGCTCCTATAGCTGGCGGGGTAACAGAAACTGATAGAAACCAACAGCCAGGATGGAGGAAAGGAAACCAAGGAAGATGATAGAGGAGATGTGTGAGGAAGTCAGCAGCCCCTTCTCAGTCTCTGCCAATACCAGGTGATTGGCAAGAAGTCACAAGAGCATTCAAGGGGATGCATTCAAGGTGGGCTTTAAGGGTAGTGCTTTCCAGGAGATGGGATGCTGCATGTGGGATGCATGGTGTGGAAGACAACAACAAGAGCATGCTTTAGGGAAAAGAGGGCAAGGACAATAAGCAGGAGACAGTCTGATACAACAGCAGAGCCACCACAGGGCTACAGCTAAGAGAAAAGACAACAACCAGTCTGATATGATGTTTGGAGCAGATGTGATGAGGAATAAGCTTGGGACTGGCCCTGTCTACTTCTGAGCTGACATGGGTCACACAATACACTGTCACAGAGACAAGACGCCAGCCTGCTCTGGCACCAAGCAAAAGTGAGCTGGATGGGATCTCACCCAATTTCCAAGCCTGAGGCAAGGACATAACCATCTACAACATCTTCAACCCCAAGAGACAGCCTGTGCCATCTCTGCAACGCCACATCAGGGCCTTGGCTCGGGGCTGAGGGAGAGACGTGGCAGCCACACAGTTTCTGTCCATCCCACCTGCCTCTGCTTGAACAAACCTTGACACATTCCACCAGAAAATGTCAGTAAGCATTAAGAATCTTATTAACACCATCTCTCCACCTCATTAACGGACACGTTCCTATTGAACGAGCACAGTTTATATTTTTAACCCTTAGGAGGCAGCAGGCAGGGCTGTTCTTTGTGTGTTTTGCCTCTTGTTAATGTGCGTGTGGACTTATCAATCTCCGGGCCCACAGCCCTGCTGCTGCTGAAAGCCCCAAGAAGTAAACCCTACGGGGAGACAAGAGCTGCCTCCTGCTCTCATCACATTGGCTAGACTTAAGGAGTACCTGAATCCACCTTCTTTTCTGTGTCGGTTTTCTATCCTCTCAAATTCCTCAGATGCCAGAACCATCCCACTGTCTGTCTGATTGTCCTGGAAGGAAGCAACAGGAGTTATCAGTAACATCCCTGTCGACTGAGCAGAGTGGGAAGGGAGGAAGGATCATTCAGATGAGTTCATGTGTATCTGTGACAGGGAAAAAGGAGCAGGGGCACTTTACCAACATGTTTCATGGTCTAGCTGGAATTGGTGTTCCTCTTTAAACCAGCGCATACAAAGGTAGGATTTGTGCCTGTAGTTCCTCCCTGGAAGCTTATAACCAGCAAATCTTTGAGTTGCCGTTTTCCTCTGAGACTGAAACAAGACTCTAGTTTTGCCACTAGAGATAGAAGCACCAGCTTAGTTCAGAAAGGCCAGGAGGGTCCTTACCACATACCACATGTAGGTCAGCATAGGGCAGAGGTGCAGACCAGCACTGGCTGGATTTCAGTATGCTTAACCAAGCTATGTTCACATGAGAAGAGTGAAAAGGAGGCTTTTCTCTGAGGTCCTTCACAGTCCTTACATGTAGATCTAACCTCCATATGTCACACTCAGACAGTACGAACTGCACTGCAGAGAAACCCCATGTGCCAGGTGGAGAAATGAAAGCGCATAGGACTAGACAGACTGAAGAGGAACGACACGGACAGCGTGACATTAGATAGGAGTGATCTTCCTTCCATGATCTTAACAGCAAAGGTATCGGGAAACAGCTGAACCTTTCGTTGCCCCCTGCTCAACCCCACTCAGATGCTACTCACCGGATGTGCCTTGTACATTGTATGTGTCATGGGAAACTCTTCAAATGTCTTTATCCTGGATGGACACCTGATCTGATTGCCGCCCGTCAAACACCCAGGGAACGAGACACAGTTGTAGTATCTGTGACAGAAGGGTACTGCATTCAGTAAAGCCATCAGAGTCCGTATCCTGAATAAACAGGGCCTGAACCAAACCTCCTCTGTGTGCAGTTGAAGTAGGTAGGGAGATGGATAACCCAAACAGTGAGTTTTGGGTGAGGAGTGGGGTCGCTTTAGTCCTCTTAACCTTGTACTGCTCATGTAGTGAACAACACCCTCTTAATTGTTTAGCTTAGTTAGGAACAGACAGAATAAAGCTTCTGCATTAGTAGGAGGGCAGAGACCCAGCTGCCCTCTTCTTTTCCATGTGCTTGATGGGACATGATGCCTCTAGTGGGACATGATGCTCTGGCACTGTAATGGAATGCAGGAGGGATGTCATGGGCTTTACCCATCAAGGGCTTTTTCTCATCAGCAAAGGAAAATGATTTTGCTTTTATAAGCAAGATGCCGTGATCTAACTGCTTGGATCACACCTGACCACCTGGGGTTTTTCCAACCTCTTGTTACAGAGTCCTCCCCATCTCCCTCAAACTTCTGGCTACTTGCTGGGGTCTCTCTGCCCTTTTCAGAGGTGATTCACCTTGCTGCTAGGCTGTGGCAGCGTATCCTCATGTCAAAGTCCTCTTCATCTGAGTTTTGCTGGGCAGAGGAAGGCACCTGGGAGAAACCATCATCTTCTGAGCTGTGAGAGTCATTCAGCGGGATGTAGTCCTTCCCTTCCTGGTAGGAAGAACAGTGAGAGGCCTTACAAGAAGTGGAGGACTTCCCCACAAGGAAGGGCTCCACAAGCAGAAGGTGTCAGATTTGGGGAGGAAAATTCCTGGTTTATGTCTTTTGTTTCTCAGGGCCAAAATACCTGGTTGGACTGTTCTATGCTCTGTTTGTTGATGTTTCAGGTGATGGAGGTGCATGTGAGCAGGAAAACAACCCAGTCCTACAGCACCTACAGTTCTCCAGCCTACACAGAGCACTGTGCTCGGGGAGCACAACACTATGGCTTAATCATGGGTCTGCTGGGATCCAGTGCTGAAAGGTTAAACCCACAGACGTCAGGATGAGGCAGAACTCATAGTTATGCATTTAGCTATCATCTTATGAAACGGAACATCAGGAAAATGTTAAAATCCGAGCTAATGCACTCACAGCAGTCAAAGGTCCTGGTGAGTTACTCCACAGCAATGATTAGTAATAATTTCAGAGAAATTTGTGTATCTGACTGCTGCAATGGAACAGTTGCTTGGTTCACATGGCCCTGACATTTAGAACTGAGGATAGGGTTTCGGAAACCCTGCTGAAGTCCTGGTTTTAATTATGCGGGCGTGTGGGAGGCAGGAGTGCCAAGGCCTTGACTCAGCCAAAAAATTTCAAATAATCATCTGGGGATTAGGATGGAAATACTGGAATGACGACTGCAAGGGCACCCGCCCTGCGAGGAGCGGAGCTATATTAGGATGCAGCGAGAGGACTACTGCAGAAACGAGCTCTCCAGCAGCTCTGGGAAACAGACCACTCTGATCCAGGAAATGCTGTCCTGTCCCTTGGCTCATGTGAAGGTATTGCATTGGCCAGGGAGGCAGCAGAGGCAGAGCAAGGGAGCCAGCAGCGGGAGAAGAAAGAACTGTCCGGAAATGAGCAGGGACACAGAGAGATTTTCACCTGCTGGACGTTTTCCTGAAGAAGGTTCCCCAGTATCTCCACCAGGTCAGAGAAAGTCGGTCTCTCTTTGGGATCACCGTGCCAGCAGCTCAGCATTATACGGTAACTGCCAAGAAGAGGTGCTGGTTTTATGCCACAGAAACCCTCTCCTACCTGACCCTGCAGCTCCCACTCATGTGGTACCTGCTGGGACAACATGTACCTGCACCATGACTTGAAAGCTTTACAGCCCAGCACATCGGCCACATGGACCTACTGTAAAGGTCATTATAACCTGAACATAACAGTGCACGAGGAACCCATTTGGACACTTCTGATAGCCTTCAGAGAAGGAAAGCACATTGCCCATGTACAGACCCATCCCAATGTGGGATGCAAGTGTACCTACATAGCTCTGATCCAAACCCATCTGGCTTGCCCTCCTGGCAGCTGCTTGGGGTGAAGAATGTGATGGGTCATCCCCAACCTTGGCTAAAAGGTCTTTGCATCCCACACAGGGGCCTGTTCTGCCATCCCACATAGGGCTCTGCTCTGACCAGTGCTGGGATCTGTAGGGTTTCTGACTCACATTTCTGCTGTGGCATACTCTGGGGCTCGCATCCTGGTACCGTCTTTGAGCCTCTGGCAGAAATCTTCGTTGATCTGGACCCCAGGGTATGGAGATGCCCCTAAAGAAGGGTTGAAGAAGTGTGGGAATGTGAAATGTGCCATCAGTAAACAGTCCTTCTGAGACTGCCCTTCCTCCCAAAACACTGGGAAATGTGGTCACTTCTACACAACCCAAGCCCTTGGTAGTGCCTGAGACAGGCCCTCTCTGCATACCTGTCTCTCCATCACCATGTTTGTGGGTGGATACAGGCTCTAATTTTTTTTGCCTACACTGACATCTCTTCCCATCACGTCTAGATGTGCTTCAGAGTGTCAGGGCCTCCTGTACCAGCTCACCCACCAAGCAGCTGTATGGGAAGAGAGGTCCTGCCTCCTTCAGCAGCCCATGAGCCTCATTAACACCCACCTAGCGAGAATATTTCCCAGAGGAGGACCCCAAAGGACCAAACATCACTCTGGGTAGTGTAGACTTTGTCGAAGATGCTTTCTGGAGCCATCCACTTCAGTGGGAGACGAGCCTGCAGGGTGGAGAGGCAACAAACAAACACTCAGTGAGGGACATGTTCCACAAAGGACAGTCCTTGTGGCTATGGAATGAGAGGGAACAGAGCCAGTAGCCCTGCTCCTCCTCCTGTGCAGGACTGGAGGTTTGATTAGTCTAGAGGGAAGGATGGAGAGAGAATCACAGAATCGGAATCACAGAATCACTCTGGTTGGAAAAGACCCCTGGGATCATCAAGTCCAACCATCTATCCTACCTTACAAGTTCACCCCCAAACCACATCCCTCAACACCTCAACCAAACCATCTTTAAACACATCCAGGGATGGTGACTCAACCACCTCCCTGGGAAGCCCATTCCAGTGCTTGACCATCCTTTCTGTGAAAGAAATTTTCCTAATGTCAAGTCTAAACCTACCCTGTTGTAACTTGAACCCATTCCCTCTTGTTCTATCACTAAGTGCTTGTGGGAAGAGACCAGCACCAATTTCTCCACAATATCCTTTCAGGTAGTTGTAGAGAGTGATGAGGTCTCCTCTCAGCCTCCTCTTCCTCAAACTGAAGAGAACCAGCTCTTTCATTCTTTCCTCATCAGATTTATTCTCCAGGCCCTTCACTAGCTTAGTTGCCCGCCTCTGCACCTGCTCCAGCACCTCCAGATCTCTACCAGAGAGGGAGAGGAAAGAGTATGAAGAAAGAAGAATAAGCTTATGGCAGGCTGAGGGGCAGAAGAAAGAAGACAGAGGTTTGCTGGTAGAGGAGGAGGACAGCACATATATCACTGGGCCAACGGTTGATGGAACCAGCCACACAAGTGGTTCAACTTCTTTTTTGTCTTTCCTTCAGTTTATTCCAGCCCTAGAGTACTTTATGAACACCTCAAGGGGCCTAATCTATACAGGGTTTCAGAAGATGGCACTCACACTGCCCTTCCTGACATAGTCGGGGTCCTTGTAGATGTCCCGGGCCAGGCCAAAGTCACAGATCTTGACCACGTTGTTCTCTGACAGCAGGATATTGCGAGCTGCCAGGTCTCTGTGGATGCACTGAGGGCACATGAAGAGACCAGAATTAGAGGGGCAGGAACCACCGCCAGAAAGTGCAGAGCACCTCCCTTCCCCATCCTTGCCCCTTGAACCTGAGCTGCAATGGAGGAATGGTGAAGATGAAAAGGAGCTAAAGATAAACATTTCAAAAGGAGATGGTTAAAGAGAGAAAGAAATGCAAGAGAACTAAGTTTCCATCTTAGTGCACACAGGGCTACCTCAGACTCCCTGAGAGGTGATCACAGAGTCTCTCTGTGTCACTGATAGAGTGGCTGTAAGCAGGTGAAGAGGGAAAGGGTGAACTCACTTTTCGGGATGCCAGGAACTCCATGCCACGTGCTACCTGGAAGCTGTAGCAGATCAAGTCTTCCATTGTCAAGGGACTTTGCCACAAGTCATCGACTGTCCAGAAATACATGAAAATGGTTAGACAGTGAGCAGTGTCTTATTTGTATTGCCCTTTTTTTCCAGGATTCTGCAATGCAACCAGCCCCTTGGTGAGAGACAGCTAGTCCTCAGTGCTAACTGGAGTAACCTGCTTCCCTCCAGGATTTTCTGCTTAGGTGGCAGAAAGCACATGGCAGGAACTTGCTCAGGTGCTGGAAGAATGAGTCCAGCCACCAGCACACATCAGTCAGACAGAGTTGTGGGGAACAGGGCTGGAAGGGACTTTGAAGGTCAGCTCATCATTTGTGTCATAGGGAGGACCCACTGAGATCCCTTTCAATTCTCCTTTCTTTAGGCTAAAACAATCCAAAGGGATTGAATTCTTCTGAGTTTTGAGTCTACTACAAGAGATAAGAGATGACTGTAGGAGCCCTGCTCAGGGAATTGACATAGCAGTGGGGTGTTCAGCTCCAAAGGCTGGGTGCCAACTGCCCCCTGTCATGTCCTCCCAGTCCCCAGGTTAGCCAAGCCTGGCTTTTCCTTGGTGGCCCAAGGTAGGAGCTGCTGCCAAGAAGAAGCATTACCTTCCTGGATTGGCTGTGCTGTCTGGCTCTTGTGCATCAGGAAGCGGCTGAAGACAGTGCTGTCGTTAGTCCCAGAACGACTCCTCCTGTCTGCTCTCACTGCCTCCACGATGGACTGGACCTGGATGCGCAGTCTGGGAGACTTCTCCTGGCAAGGAGATCAAACCAAAAACCTCAGCAGGCAACACACACTATTGTCTATGAGCTGCACAGTCAGAGTAATTCTGTAATTCTGGCCTGGAAGCACCTATCTTCCACTGTAGAAATTCCCGATGAACCTTGAACCAAGGTCACTGTGTAAAGCTGACCAGCTGCTAGACAGAATGTCTTTGTCCCACTGTCAGATCATGTTCCAGGCTACATCTTCCTTCCCTTAGACATAGGACAGGTCCCCAGGAAAAAAGCTGCTTACCCTGTAAGGGCTGAATCCTTCTCGCTTGGCCCGCAGGTAGTTGGAAAGGTTTCCGTACTTGCAGAACTCAACAATAACCATGAGTGGACCTGGCAACAAAGCACCAAAGGTCAGGCGAAGAGGTAAAGGCTTGGGATGGTCTGAACGTGCTCCAATTCAAGCTATGTGCAGCCTCGCTGAGCTGTGGCACCTGCCCTAAGTGCAGACAGACTGACCAGTGACAGCACACGTGTGCCTGCAGAAAGGGCACAGGGGATGAGCACTGATCTCTGCAAGCAGGCACAGTCAGCTGCCCTGGGATATTTACCATTGGGTTTGGTGCAGGCACCCAGCAAATTCACCACGTTGAGGTGGTTCCCAATGTGAATGAGGATCTTCAGCTCTGACATCAGTGCCTTGTGTTCACTTGCAGTAGCTCCCTCTGGAAACACACAGACCATGTCATGATGCCTCCTCACAACCTTTCACTCCCCCTCACCACCCTGCCCTTAGCAGAATGTTAATGTGAGTCTTCCTGTGACCCCAAAGCCGTGGTACATTTTGTTACTGCAAGTCTCTAAATGAAATGTCAGAGCCTTGTCTGGAGCTCCCCGGGTCTCTGCCGTAACATGTAAAAAGATCCCGGAAGGTGCAGGGACCCAGAGCAGAGGACAACACAATCTGTGCCCAACAGATTTTAACTTGTGATACTTGTGCAGGGAAAAATATCACTTAAGGCTCACATATATATTTGAGTTTCTACCCTTGTGGCCTCCAAACAGAGAAAACCTGCCACAAAAAAATCTGAAGGAAAATTAGAAACAGCAACTCAGTCTAGGATTGAAGATAGGAGCTTTCTCAACTCCAATCCAGAGTGTCTTTATCAGATTCCTCTCCAACAGCAAAGACAGCGTTGTGCTCTTGCCAGCTGTCTGTGTGGCCTCTTCTCTCCGAGTGCCTAATTCGCATCAACTCTCTACCCTCTGTTTCACCCTCTGTGTGCACCCTCTGGCTTTGTGTGCCTTTTGCATACTCCTCAGCCTCCCCAGACTCATTTTGCCTTCCTTGAGGGTTTGGAATTCTGTCTGAGAGACACGAGTATCTTCTTGAGCTGTGGCTGATGGGCCAGGTGAGGGCTGCATCTCAAAGGACTATAAAGCAGCTATGCATGGCCAGGCTTCCCTCTGCCATTGCTGTGCAGCTCATCCATACCAGTGCAGTGGTAGGTGCTGCTGAGATGAACCATGGCTTGGATTTCTGCATATGGTCCACCGTTGGCCAGAGACTGCCTTGGTCTTTTTATTGTGTGCTGGATCTTATTTGATGACTGTTTGAAAGTGTGGCTATAAAAGCTTAAACTCTGGGTTGACTTGGCTTTGGTTGCAAAGCCAGTTTAGCCTTAGAGCTGGGAAACAGCTTCCAGCCTGCTTCCCTACCCAGCTCTGTTCTGTAAGCACAAAGGCACATTTAGAAGAAAGCAACAGTTCCTTCAGTGACCTTCCAAAGAGGGGCTTTGTGCTTTGAGGTAGATTTCATTCTTTGCCTTTGCAGACAGCTAAATTTCCTTGAAAGCTGAGTTGTTCCCCGAGTCCTTGCTGTCTGTTCTGCCAGTGCCGCTGAGTGGGACATGAGCATCCGTGAGGGGAGGCCAAGAGGATCAGTTGTGTTGAGGTCAAGAAGCCCTTAATTAAAAGGCTGGCAGCAGCTTCTTAACTTGAGTTCAGGATTGGCTCAAACAGAAGCACTCAGGAACACTTGTGGGAGATAAAACCTTTATCCAGGGCCTTAACAAATGCCTTATGGCATTTTCAGGGTGGACATGCCCTGGCAAATGCCTCGTTCTTTGCTGCCCACACAGACTCCTTATTCTGCTTCACCATCCACATACCTTTCAGCATTTTGACTGCTACGGTCTCACAGCTGTTACTTTTATTGATCCCAAATGCTGATGCTTCCACCACCTTCCCAAAGGCACCGTGACCCAGGACTTTACCTATGGGTGAAGAGACAGGCAGGGTGAAGGAAGGCAGGTGCAGCACAGGCAAAATGGAATGAAAACACAAAACTCCCAACAGGAAACCATGAGAAGAAGAAAGAAAAAAGCTCAGAAAGGAAAAGGAAGGAGGAGAATGTGTGCCCTTGCCAGGTGGCTGCTTGCTCTGTTGGTGAGAATAAGAGAAAGGATGATGGGAGGAACTGAGACAGAGCTGGCATGGACAAAGCAGAGGAAGGAAATAGCCCTACAGAACTGAGGGGCTGTTTATTGCCCTCAAGTGAATTGTGTGGGAAAGGTAAACAAGGTGACACCTTGAGCAGAGCAGCCAAGGCTAATGTCACTGCTCTGTGCCTCAGAGGTAGCCCTCCCTCCAAAACAGGGGGAAGAGACTGCAGGTAGGTGTCTCAGCATGAGGAGGGTAATAGATGCAGCCCTGGTCCTGAACTCAGGGTACCTGCCATGACCTGGGCTGTTCTGCCCAAATTGCCACTTGGAGAGTGGGGGAGGATCCTGGCCTCAGTGATACCTGTGTGGTTACACTGGGAGAGTCTGGACCTAAAGCTAGCTCGGATCTGTTCATAGTCAGACCCAGAGAAACTTTCCAGGAACAGCTGGGCTTTAGGGACAGTCTGGGCCAGAAGATGGGAACCCGAGGCAGAAAGAAGACATTAAGTGCAGAGAGATGTGTAAGAAATGTGAGGGTGACTTTGAAGGGCTGGTGACATCAGCACATCGTGGCAGGGAGGAGTCTGGCTCACCTAGGCGCAGGCGGTCTCGTGGGAACTCCCACTTGCTGGAATCGTAGGGCAGGTACTCGCACTGCTCCTCCAAGGGCACCTCGCCAGGGTCCATGATGATGGAGAGGTAGCCAGTCTTGATGTCTGCGTGGGCAGGCTGCAGGGATCAGCCAACACACAGAGGGTAAGAAGGTGCCCTTCCCGCACTCAGTGCTGACTTTCAGAGAGGATTTGGTTCCTTTGCCTGCCCTGACCTGTTTCCCTGTCACCTCTTTTTCCAAAGCCCTTGTGCAGCCTGTCCTTGGTAATGAGAGTGCTTGAAGCAACACCTGGTGACCTCCTTTTGGTGGATGCTGTCACACAGCTCCACATCACAAACATAACACTGCTCCGAGCTCCACCAAGCCACCTCCCCTGCCCCAGGACAGACAGTCCCTTACCCTTTTGATGTTACAGAAGATGAGGATAAGGAGGATCCAGAAGAAAACAGCGATAACCCCAGTTCCAATCAAGATTACAATCTCCACGTTGGTTCTGTCATCAGTGCCTGTGGGATGGAAGGGGAATTGTGGCTTCAGAGATTCCCATTCTGTGCCTTAGCTCAGCCATCCCTTGTGGGAACCCTGGGGAGGTGTGTTTGCCAGAGCTAGACATGCTCTGGGCTACAGATCCAGCAAGGACTAGAGGCTTTCACTGCCCGCCACTGCCTGCTGTCACTGGGAAGAGGCATGGGACCTTGGCCACGCTCCTACTCCCCAGCTTCACCCCCAGGGATGTCGTTGCTGCTCGTACCTTCCACGGAGACGCTGGCAGAGGAGTTCACGCAGCCCTTAGCATTGCAGACGCTGCACAGGTAGAGCCCAGCATCCTCTTCCCTCACCCTTTGGATGCTCAGCCTCTGGTTGAAGTCGGCCAGATCAATCCCTGTAGGACACAGAGGGTTGCAGTGGTCACTCGCAGGACGCAGAGATTACTATACTGGACTCATTCAAGGCTCAAATTGAGGATACTATTGTGTGACAGAATTAAATTGCACCAGCTGGTAGAGAGTCTCTTCTGTGACTTGATGGCCCCAGAAACACCCTTCAAAGGCCCTTCATTAGGCAGTGTATGAATGGGGAGAAATCCCTACAGGCAACACTGGATGGGGATGATGCCCAAGCAGTCCAGCTGGTGTGTTAACTTCTGCTTTCCCTCTGCAACATGCCTGGATCTTTCCCATGGGATCTGGGTTGGCCTCTGCATATCCAAAGATTCCAGGCACTGGACTGGGAGTAGGAAGAAAACAGATTTCTCTCTCCAGCTGAATGTGCACTTGCACACAGAGTGCTGGGACAGGCTCTAGGGCATAGACTTGGCCAGTAAGGCTGCACCAGACTGGGATAGAACACGACCAAATCCACAGCTCAGACAAGTCAGTGAGTGGGTGCCTTGACCCGGGCGCAGCAAGACCTCGAACCCAGCAGAATTCAGCTCTCCAGCCACAATGCTCTGGTTTTGGTTCACCCCAGCCCCCTGTACCTGACACTTCTTCCACCAGTTTCTCGTCTTTGTACCAGCTGATTTCAGGAACGTGGTTGCCATCCACCTTACAGCGCATCTCTATGGAGTCGCTGACGTTCACCCAAATGTCTGTCAGGTTCTGCTTGAGGCGGGGAATCTCCAGGGCTGGAGGAGCGGCACAAAGAGGAGGAGGGGAAAACGGGAAACTGATTGATCAAAAGAATATCTGTGTTCCTGGGGGCCTTTGGGTCTCTGACCCCTGCTGAAGGGTGTCTTGAGAACCCAGGTGCCCTGCCTTTGCCACCTTGAGTCTAGCTTGCTTGCGTGGCTTCCCTGGGGACGGACTGGAAAGCTGATGGCAGCAAAAGCACCAGCTCTCCTCTGTCACTCCCGCCTGCCCTGTGGACCCTCACCCTGCACAGAGATGTATTTCTTGTGGCAGTGCTTCTCCCGGGTCTTCCTGTTCTGCACCTCACACACGTAGTCTCCCTCCTCGCCCAGGGAGATGTTGGGGATGGTGAGCAGCAGAGTTGCATCGTTGGAGTCAGGCTTGAAGCGCAGATCCCCCTGCATCTTGGTGGCATAGTGGTGGACGTTCTTGCAGTCCAGCACGAGGGGGTTGCCCTCCTCATCGTGGAGCTTGGAGAGGTTCAGCCGATACCACTGCAGGTTCTCATAGGTGTAGTTGTCAGCATTGCAGCTCAGCTGTAGGTCCTGCCCTTCTATGGGTTCTTCCGAGGGCTGGGACTCAATCTCGAACCCATCTGGAATGGCTTTCAGGAAGGAAATGAACATGTGAATGAGTTTCCATGGCTGAGCTGCTAGACACAATGAATTTGTCTGCTTGGGCTCAGCTCTCTGAGAACTCCCCTGTCCTCAGCTGGGGTAAAGGTAACCAATCTAGAGCAGAACCATGACAGACAAACTCCTAGTGACCAACAGCTTCAGGTGCACCCAGAGACTTCCAAGTGAAATTAAGATGAGGATACAAGTGAAACAAGCCTGGGAGGTCTGGATTAGGCTGTTACCTCTCTTAGCTCAGCTGCAGCATCCCAGATTGCACGTGGCTGCTTTTACACCTGCAGGTACTCACACAGCGAGGCTGGACAACTGCACACAACCAGCGTCGCTGGAGCAGTGATTTGAAGATGTTCATCTACCTCCGTAAAAGCTGGTGGCTCTGACAGTACAGGTAGTACCTGAGGGCTGTGAGCACAGTCTGTCCAGAGAGACATAAAGCCTCTGCTGTGCCCTTGCCAGTCTCCCACTCCTCAGCAGGTAGGGACAGACTGCCACCATTGACAAATCAATACCCAGTGACACCCAGTACAGGTCACTGCTAGCGAAGAGCTTATAGACCCGCATGTGGACTACGGCTCCAGCCCACACTGCTGGGCTTCCAGCTTCCTCCCACCACCAAATTCCCGTGGGAATCCTAGGAGTAGACTCGCGCCGGCAGGACCCTGCCCGGGAGCGGGTCGGTTTAGTGCCACTAGAGGATGCTCTTGGACCAGACACATCCCCAGCCCAGGTTGCTGCCTGGGCTTGAGCCAGCAGGACATCCCCGACCAGGACCTGCTAGGGCTGCTCCAGGACCAGGGCACAGGCAGTGCCGGTTCATCCCCAGGTCTACCTGTGCTATCTGCTGCCAAGGTTTTGGCCCCCTGGGGTAGTCCTGCTTTCCTGCTGGCTTCCCGGTCCCTGTTTAGGGCCAGCAGCTTTAGGGAGGTGCCTCTTTCAAGCAGAGAGCCCAACTGATGTAAGTGGAAAGGCTGGCCACAGCACTTACTGGTCACGTAGAAGTAGATCAGCCGCTCGTCTCGACCCACTTTGTTAGAGGCGATGCACTTGTACATCACTGAGACGTTGGCCTCCTGGATGGCCAGTTTGCTGACTGTCTGATGGGGGAAGAGAGCATAAGAAGGTGTTAGAAGAGCAGGAGGGAAGAGAACTGGCATCAGCGCTGCTCTCTGGCAGACAGCAGAGCTCACAGCAAGCCTGGCTCCAGGTGGCAGCTGAACCTGGGAAAGGATTAGGTAAAAATAGCCCCCTATTCAGTAGCCCTTTGTGCATTACAAGTCTCGTCTGCTGGCTCCAGAAACGGCAACATGGTTTTATTCCTCTTCTGTACTTATTTTGATGGAGCCCAGCCAGCATAGGTGCCTCTTCATGGGAGCAAATTTCTTGCTAAGACACACAGGCCACCAGAGGGACAGACTTGTGTTGTGCCCAGCAAAGGGGCACAGACATGATGCAGGGCTGAGGGGATGGCTAAGCTCCTGCCAAGCTTTGTAACAGTGGGGAGAAAGGGAAAAGAGACCAAAGTCTGATTTTCCCAAGCCTTCCCCAGTGAAGTGAGTGCTAGTGTCCCACAGAGTCCAGTGGAGTATACAGGTACTAACAGCCTTACCAGTATTCTTTTAGGTAGGACATTAGGAAGTATTTCTTCACAGAAAGGGTCATCAAACATTGGAATAGGCTGCCCAGGGCAGTAGTGGAGTCACTGTCCCTGGAGGTATTTAAAAGGCAGACAGACCTTGTATTGTGGGACATGGTTTAGGGGTGACCTGGCAGTGCTGAGCTGAAGAATAGATGATCTTAAAGATCTCTTCCAACCAAAGATATTTTGTGATTCTGTGATTTATCCACAAGGGGAAATCAAACCTGTATCTGGGTGGCTGAGGGAGCTGTGGTTGTTTAGTCTGGAGAGAAGGTTGCTCTTCACAACAACCTGAAAGGAGGTTGTAGAGATGTGGGGGTCAGTCTCTTCTCAGTCACTAGTGATAGGACAAGAGGAAACAGCCTCAAGTTGTGCCAGGGGAGGGTTAGGTTGGACATCAGGAAAAATCTCTTCCCTGACAAGGTGGTCAGGCGTTGGAACAGGCTGCCCAGGGAGTGGGAGCAGTTGCCGTCCCAGGAGCGGTTCAGAAAACAAGTAGATGTGGCCCTGGGGAACAGGGTTTAGTGGGCAGAGTGGTTTGATGGTTGGACTGGATGATCTTGTAGGTCTCTTCCAGCCTTAATGATTCTGTGATCTCAGTTCAGGAAGAGCTGCCACCTTCGCCCTTTAAATT
The DNA here is from genome assembly GCA_013400115.1 of Rhinopomastus cyanomelas. Lineage (NCBI taxonomy): Eukaryota > Metazoa > Chordata > Aves > Bucerotiformes > Rhinopomastidae > Rhinopomastus > Rhinopomastus cyanomelas. The sequence continues at coordinate 53,371 of VXBP01001958.1, read as the reverse complement.
CCAAGTGCACACAGAAATGGTCCTAAAAGCTTCCTCTTCCCTCCTTCTAGCAAGACATGACTAAGATTGGGCAAGCAGCCAGGCTGCAGTCCTGGGAGCACAGACAGACCCAGGAGACTCTGCCTCCAAACACACCAGGAAAGGCAGCTGGGGAGTGAGGCACACGTGTGCGCTGCCAAATGTGCTACAAGCACTCCCCTTAGAGGAAAGCTGCAGTTCGATGTGCAGGTCTCTCCTCCCTCTCGGTTTAAACGAGGTAGTCACAGGCAAAAGTCTCCCTAAGGAGCCAATGTTTAAAGAGGCAAAAATGAACGGTGTTCCCACAGGGAAACTCCTTTGCCTTTGCCCGTGGACTTGCTGTAGCTGGTGTTGGTTGGGAGGACTAGCCGTTCATTCAGCCCGTACTCCAAGCCGCTGAGGTGACCTTATTACCAGGACTTTTGTGCATTGTCTTTTCCGTTTCTCGGGGCTATTCAATAGAGCCGAAGTGACCCAACTGCTGGCACCTTTGTGTGCTGCCTTTCCTGTTTCTTGGGGATTTTCCTTCTAATCTGCAAGTGTTACGTCTGAGCTGGGGTTTCAGGACTTGACATCACCCTGCTGTCGGCACTGCCTGCCCGTGCTCTCCCTGTGGCTCGTTCTGCCCTTTGCAGGCAGGATAAAAACCACAGGAGGACGGGAAGAGAAGAGAGGCAGAAAGGAGAAGGACGTGAAAGAACGCAGCATCCCACCACAAGTGGAAGAGCAATCTTCTCCAAGAGCTCTTGCACATCCTTGGGCTGCACAGCTGAAGCTGGACCTCCAGGACAGTTACAGTGAAATAGCTGGGCTGAGCAGGACACTGCTGAGGAGCAGGAGGGAAGGAATGAGGAAAAAATAAGGGGAAGATCAAAAGGGACCAAGGTAACAGTCACATCTGGAGGGCGGCACACGGGTTCTCACACAGGAGGTCTCACCACCACTGCTGGCCTTCTCAACGGACACTAGTCCCTGCCTTTCCCTTCGGCTGCTCTGGGAGGAGCAGCATCTGCCCCTGCCACTCTTTTGGCAGAGGGATGAACTCCGAGCCAGGCCAGGGGACGGGAAGTGCCTCTGGAGGTGTGTAGGAAAACAGGAAGTGACTTTCGGAAATGGGGGCCCATTTGTTTGTTCTGCATCCCTCTGCGAGCGGCTGGTGCCCGACACCAGCGGGGACAGGAACCCCGTCACGGCGCAGACCTGACACGCGCGGCGACCAGAGAGCCAGAAAGGAACGGGCAGCAAAGCAGCCTCTGCCTGCTTGCAGGTCGCACACACTGAAACGAGGGAGAGAAGTTCCTTCCAGAGAGGAAAGGCTGTGATGGAGAAGTGGGCTCTGTGGAGCACATGTGCTCTCACTCACAGACCTGCAGCAGATGGACACCAGTATCTCCATCGCACCCGCTGGGATGGGGACAGCTGGGTGAAATGTCCTGCTACACCCCTGTATGTTCTTGAGGCCAGGGGTTTCCTGATCAGCCTGTGACTCCTGCTCTCCTGTTCCAGCTGTCCAGGCTGCTCTGCTGGGTTTGCTCTCCCAAAACTCTCTTGCACAGCTCCACCAGGAGCCTCTCTGGACACAAGGGTAATTTCTCAAAGACAACAGCTCTCCCTCGCCCTGGGGCTGCCTGGTGCCGACTCCAGAGCTGGGAACAGCCACTGATGGTTTACTTTAGCAGCAGAGGTGCGAAGCCCTCCCCAAATCTGTCTCTTCCAGGCTCATTTCAGGCCACTTCTGCTGGCTGATCACAAAGGATCCCCCAGAAGGTGCCTGTCTGCAGCCCCCTGTTCTGGGATGGGTTTGGAGCTGCAGTCTCTCACCTTGTTCCGTCCCTCCACGAACTCCACCCAAGTGTCGATGCTCTCGATGGGGTTCACTGCATCCTGCTGCGACACGTCTTTCCAGTCCTTGCACTCGGGCATCCGGTCCCGCTGATGGCGTCTTGCGGCCCGGTGCCTGCTATTGCTAATCCGGTAGCCCAGGAGGAGAAAGAGAAAGAGGAGGGGGATGGAGAGAGGGATCAGCTGAGAAAAAGGCAGCAAAACTAGCTTTGTGCCTGAGTGTTGATGCCTCTGTCCTCTGAATGTGCAGGATGTCCTGGGTCTCTTGGTTACGCAGTTTTTATGTGTTTTGTAGGGGTGTTCTGCAATGACTGGTGAGGCAAACAGTAGCTGTGCATGTGAAACTTGTGCAGGGGATGGATACTGGTGTCCCAGGCAGTGTCTTCACCCCTGGGCCTGTGGTTTTATCCCTCCTTGCTAGGGGTGAGGCAAGGAAGCGAGGAAAGCCATCCCTGTGTGCCTGGAGCAGTTCTTGGGGTGACTTGGGTCAGCAACAAGGACTTAACATCCCTGCTGGGACTGTGAGTCAGGGATGCTGCAGACCAGTTGGATGCTGTCCCGGGGAGCAGAGGGTGCAGAATGCAAGAGTGTTCCCGCTGCCCCGGTTCAAGAAATAGCAGGAGGGAAACATCCCAAGTTGAGCTGCTGCTGGTGTCTCACAGCAGCATGGTGGGACCTCTCCAGGTGTGAGAGGAGAAGGTCCCAAACCTGGTGAGTCCTGTGAAATGCAGGTGGGGCAGGGACATGAAAGGGTCAGCCCAGAACCCAGGGTGGGAGGTGTGGAGGGAGAAGGCCACAGTAACAGGGAAGCAGCGGGGAGCTGAGTCCCCAGAAGCAGTGGTGAGGGTGTGTTCGGGCAGTGCGGGGCAGAGCGTTCAGCAGGGCGAGCTGGTCGGTGAGCTGTGTAAACAACAGGAAGCTCGAAAGAAGCCTCCTGCATCCTCTGGAGCTCTGCTAGGCAGAAATATGGTGGCCTTGGGAGACAGTGCTCGTAATTCATGGGCCCCTCTGCTTCCTGACAGGGCCACAGTGCACTCACATGTGATGGAGAGCTCTCACTGGCGTCTCTGGCTCGGCAACAGCCTGCACAGGGTTGCGGGACCTGGCTTCCTCCAGGCACCCTGATGTCCTCTGCCTCGACTGCTCTGGCTACAACTCCCCAGCATCCCTTTTCCTTCTTCCTGTGAGTCTGCTGCTAAAAACCACCACTGCAGCCCTGACTGATGCTGCCCCAGTTTCCGAGGGCACAAGCAGTGGGCACTCACTCTTCCTGCCTATCTGCTGGTGCTGCCTGCACAAACACCCTCCTGGCAAACCATAGAATCATTATGGTTGGAAAGGCTTCCAAGAGCAGAGCTGCCCATCTGGGCAGCTGGCAGAGATCTGCTGCTTACTCTGGGTTAAGCAATTTTTCCCCATGACCAGCAGTCCTACTCGCCTGTCTAGGAGCAGTCCCTTGGTGTCTGGGACCAGAGTGGGCAAAACTGTCCTGCAGAGCACAAGTGTCTCTAGTTTGCAGCTTGACCTAGGTGATCCTGCTCTGGCAGGGGTGTTGGACTAGCTGATCTTCTGAGGTCACTTCTAATCCCTAATTCTGGGAGATCTCCTTCCTGCAGAGCGGCTGGGAGAGCAAAAGCAAGACAGCCACGATGTCCAAAGAGGCCATAAAGCCATGCTGGTGGCCTGGCAAGACACAGGTGTTGGAAGAAAGGGGACTTACAGGCTGCGTCGGGAGAACATCCGACAGGGCATCCACGGCCTCCACTGCCACTGGATCATGTCTGGTGCCGGGATGCCGTAGACTGTGCAGGTGAGGGCCTGGGGGCTCCTCCGGGAGTAGATACTCGGGGAAGAGGCTTCTTTCTCATGGATGCGCGGAGGAACTGCAGGGATCAGAGTGACATCATGAGGGGCTGCAGGCTTGGCCGCTGCTTCCCCAGGCCAGGCGCAGCCCTCCCCAGGCCCATCTATAGTGACTGGGCACTGCAGCACTGAGGCTATTGGGGCAGCTCCTGGGTTGCTCAGGGCTGCAACGCAGAGCAGGTTTTACTTGGGCAGAGCTGAGTGATGCCACTGCTCCTTGACTGGAGTCTGCAGGGCTCAAAACGCTGCCTGGCAGAGCCCAGCACAGAGCTACAGAGCCTACTGGAGACAGATCTCCAAGCAGCAGTGCCCTTGCAGCACCTTTGCTCCTGGGATCTGGTTCCTACACTAAAGGAGCCAGGAGCTCCCCACCCAGAGGAACTGCTCCAGCTCCAGGGAAGCTGCCCTGCCCTCAAGTCCATAGCAGCACCTTCAGCTGCAGCTGGGAAACAGCTCCTGAGCAAACTCACATCCTACCCAGAGTACTGAGGCCAGGAACAAAACTGTGCTGCATCACCCAGACCACAGAGAACCAGCTCTGCTGCATTCAGAGCATCCCTCAGCAATGGGGAAGATGTGAGGGAGAAGATGATGGAGGCACCAATTGCTTTAGAGGTCTTGGTCCTGGAGCAGCCCAAAGGATGGGGCCGTGGGCTCAGTGCTCTCCCCCCAGCCCCAGCCCTGGTCCCTTCCCTTACCATTGACGATTAACTGGAGGCTGATGTGCTTCTCCAGCCCCGCCAGCCTGTTCCGCAGAACCAGCGTGTATGTCCCAGCGTGCTGCTCCGACACATCCTTGATCTGCATTGAAGATTGAGATTGCTTTGGAATTAGCTTCCCGTCCTTGTACCTGCGGGGAGGCAGAGAGAAAATGCAGCCATGGGGAGGAAGTGTCCCACTGGCAGCTGGGCAGGGGTTTGCTGGTCCCCACTAGAGAGCAGTCAGGGCACCCTTTGCTAGCACCAGGGCCCTCTTTGGAGAGACCCCTAGACTTGAGTTATGGGCCTGTGCACTGTCTCATGTGAATGGATGTGGGGTTGAGGATGTCGTAGTTCTGCCTCCAGCAGTGTGCTGGGACAAAGCTCCCAGCCAGCCCTGATGGAAGTGCAGCATGATGTGGTGCACAAACTGGCCCACTGGCTTGCCCCTCTGGGCAGCCATGATCCCCAGTACAGGAGTATTGTCCTGGCTTGTCAAATCACAACAAGTATGAGAAGAGCAGCTCCTGTGGGAGCTCCACTTGGACCTCCAGACTCTCAAGCCAGGCCAGAACCTTTGCTGCTAGTATCCTAGATCTCATCTCCTCTCCTATTAAGTTGTGTGGCTGAGAGGTGGGAGAAATGACCCTGTGGGTGGGAAAAGGTGACATTTGGGACAATCTTAGCCACAGAGGGACCTAGCAAGGAGGGCAGGATAAACTTTCCAGCTTGGCAGTGGGAAAGAGGAGAGGAGAAGGTGGCTCAGGCTAAGAAAGATGCGTTACCACTGGAAGTCTGGTGGGGGGTAAGCCACGACTTTCACGGGCAGCTTCACAGCTTCATCTCCTGCAGTGGCTTCTATCACTGGGCCCTTCTTCCACTCCACATTGATGAAGGGCTTTTCTGCAAGAAGAAAGTTGAACATGGAGGAGAGGAAAGCATAAAGGGACAGGCTGTCCCCAAGCTCTGCAGCTCTCCACAGGACCCAACAGCAAGGACCAAGGACAGATGAGGTTGAAAATGACTGTCTGCAGTGACGAAGTCAAAATAAACACAATCCATGACTGTCTTGTCTGCCCACATGACCCCCTGCCCCTCTTCCCCACATGCCGTACCATGCACGATGACGTCGGTGCTCTCCTCCAGCATCTGGGCACCGTTGGTGGCAGTGCATGTGTACTTGCCCAGGTCCTGCTGGCTGACGTTGTGGAGGGTCAGGATACTGGAGAGCTCTGTGTGTGTCTGCAGGGACCGGCGCTCAGGCTCCACCACTGCCTGCCGTGTCTGCCGAGGGTGAGAGAGAGAAGAGGATGAAAGACATCAACAAGATGGAGCTGTGCAGATGATCTCCTCACGTCTGTCACCCTGTTCTTGGCACACAGAGCTTGCCTGTCCCTGGAGAGCTACCTCCACCACTGACTGCCATCCTCAGGGATAGAAAGGGGACAAGTGCTGAGTGATAGACTTCCTGAGGCTAGGCTCAGAGTTTTTAGCCCACGTTTTGCTCTGATCTGCAGCCCAGTAACCAGGCTGGGAGCTCTATAGGTCTGTAAACAGAGTGATGCCATCAGAGGACTCCCTTCTCACTGTTCACACAGCAGGGAAGAGACTCCTCCATAGGCTCATGGTAACTAGGGCTCTGTGGTTAGAAATGCTCCTGTTAAACCAGTGATGTTTGCTCTATATTTGTACTGGTGGGAGTGAAGCCAGTGTCTGTCCAGGAAAGCCCCAGAGCAATGACACCTTGTCAAGGAGAGGAGTTTCTGCCCAAAAAAGGGATCTTCCCTCTGTCCTCCTGCTGCTGCTGCAGGAGAGAAAAATGGGAGACCACTCTGACCAAGAGCTGTTCTGTTTGCTGGTACCTGTTTGCCAGGGTAGGTCCACTGGAAACGGACACCAGAGTTGAACTCAGCCCACACTGTGCAGTTCAAGACCAGCTTCTCTCCCACTAGCAGCTCCATGGCTTTCTTGGGATACAGCTGGATGTCGTACAGCTCACTCCCTGATGCAGAAGAGGCAACAAAGAGCCATTTTAGGTTTATTAACACTTTGACTCAAACTGTGCAGTTACAGAAGGCTTGGGTATGAGCTCCTGCTGCTTGGTGTGTCTGTCTGGCACACAGCAGAGAAGATATAAGCACCATGGGGCTAGCGAGGACCATAACAATGCTGTGATGGGCTTCAGTCATCTGAACTTCCCCCCTGCACCTTCCCCCACACACACCTGCTATATGGATGATGAAGAAATTGGATTTGAAGACCTTCTTATCAATGACAGTCTCACACTGGACAAACAAGGACTCCCTGATCAAGTCTGTGGGCACCTGCACCCCCTTCTTGTTGTCCCAGAAAGTGCTTTTCCCATCAGGGTAGATGAGGGAACTTTGCTGGAAAAAAAATCAACATTTTGCTGACTGAAATAAGAGGGGAACAACATTCCCACCCCACCCCTTCCAGGCTGGGAAGAAATGATGCAGCATCACGCTGCAGTGGCCTCCCACCATCTCCCCTCAACCAGAGATTGTCATCTAGGAATCGTGGTCTCCCCTACACCCCGAGCAGCCGCATCCTGCACCGCGAACCTCTGCGTTTGCAGAGCAGGCCAGAGACTTCCAGGAATGGAAGCTTCTAGTGATAGCTGAGGAAGCCAATGCTGAGGTCCCAAACATCAGCCCCGGCGGGATGAGTGCTGACCTTGGGTAGCGTCCTTCCCGGGCAAGGGGAAGGCCCCTGGCCCCCAGAGTGTCCCTGGAGGCCTTTGTACAATAGTAACACTCATCCTGGAAGGATGTATTTGCATTGTGAAAAAAAAAAGCCACAAGCAAACTGATAACAGGGTTGTTTTTAGTCATCAGCCCCAGGGCTGCAGCCTTCTCCCTTGTGGGGATGGCGACCACCTAAAGGGTTCTTAGATCACAGAGAGCAGAGCAAACAGGGGATGCTGTGGGGAAATGGGATTCAAACAAAGTTGTGCTTTGTTGCACAGAGCTCCAGGGTAAAGATGCTGGCAGGAAACCCGTGAGGTTTGCCCAAGGGAGCTGGACAGCACAGCCACAAGCAGCAAATAAAACGAGGAAGCCCGTGGCTTGTACTTTCCATGGAAAAAGTGTCCCGTGCACTTTCCATTCCTGGCAGTGCCTGTCCCACTTCCACTCGGGTGATTACAAATGCAGAAAAAATGCAACACATCTTGTTCCAGAGTCTCCCAGTGGCCGAGCTCTCACCGAGACCAGGGTGACGTTAAGATCCGGGATGGACACGAGGCACGGTACCCAAGTGCTCTCCTTCTTAGTGACCAGAAGAGTCTCTGGCTTGTTGATGAACGGTTGCTCAAAATCTGTAGAAGAGATAGGAGGAGAGGAACAATGAAACAGAGGTGTGAAAAGAGCTGGGACGAGGGACCAAGCATAAGAAAAGGAGGGCTGCCAGCCCACTGCAAGCACAAATATTGACAAGAACACAAGCACCCAAAGCTGATCAGTGAAATGACTTGGCAAGGCCCCCAGGGACATTACGCTGTGCCGTGCACAGCTCACAGTAAGGAGCAAAGTGTCTGCAGAAGGGGCTGCCCCATCCTGCTCAGTGTGTCGACTGTGTCAAACAAGAAAAGCCCAAGCAGGGCTCAACGGTGGCAGCACATAAAGAAGTGCTGTGGCCCTGACCCATCATGACAAAGAGCACAAAGACCAACCTGCTGCCAAGTGATGGCAAAGAAGGGCAGCACAGACCCTATTTCCAGTTCTGTCTCAGAATGCTGGAAAGAACCGGTGAGAGCAAGATGCAGAAGACACTTGCATCCCAAGCTGTGACCAGCCTGAGGATAGGAAGGGTGAGGTTTGTCTTGTAGTGCCTCATGTCAGCTGCTCCTGAGCCACCCCCCCTACCTGTCTGCTTGGCAGGTTTTTCTACTCTTTGGACTCTCCCAAACAGGACACAGAATCAACAGCCACCCAGTCTGACTAAACGGGATGAAGCCCAAATAGGAAAAGATAATGAATTGTGAGGCTGCTTGGTGTCCTCCAACAGTGCCTCTTCTGCAGTATCAGCCCCAGCCTGCCCACTTCTACAGGGACACAAACCCCACAGGGTGCTCTGAACAGAGACTGGTCCCTAGTGTCTCCAATGCCTGGTACTGCCAGTGTCTTTCCTCTGAAAGACTCATGCCTCTGGATGTCTCCCAGCATGGGGTCATGACTGGTTTGTTTAGGAAAATTGTCTCCTCGGTGAAGGAAACTCCCTAAGGAGGGTGTGGGTCACCTTCATGGAGGTTCCCCGTGCTGGGGGAGTTTTTCATGGCTTCCAGTATGTTGGAATCAGTCCAGATTATCCCAGTAGCCTTAGAAGTTGCTCTTTACTCACCTAGACTGCAGCTAAAGCGTTAACATAAAGGGAATAACTGCAGTAAGAGGATGTCTGTCCGTCCAACCTGAGACCCTCTCCCCCTGTTACTCAACCCCTAAAGCTGCCCATCGAACACGACAGGTCAAAGATGAATTTGGTAACGGCCCCCTTTTGAGGATCCTGCTGTTCAAATGACACTGGGCCCAACCCAGTCCAACCCAGTGCTCCCACTGCAGCGTGCACCAGGGAACTCCATTAATTTTTGCTGTCTCAAGCTGTCACTTTGGCGAGTTCCTTCTCTCCACTTAGGTTTTTTCCCTCTAGCTTAGGTGAAACAAGCAACAAGCCACACTCAGGAAACCTGCTGGTCAGCTCTTATGAAAATATGGATTGCCCAGAGAATTCTTATCTTCATTTCCTGAGGGGTTTTTTGCTGCCACAGGAATGCTGTCTTCTGAAATCACAGATTTGTTTCCATGTGTGAGCACATTCCCCAGTGCTGGGCACGTGAGAGGGGAGCAGTGGTAACTGCCCCGGGTGACAGACTGCGAGGTCCACTCCAAGCTCAGATGGTGGCCAAGAACTAACTGATTTACTGGGCTGGTCCTGCTGCCAATGAGCTTGTGATTCATGCACTAACTCCCCTCTCTGACCGCATCACATGTTTTCTATAAGGCTGGCTTAATGGGTCAGGTGGGAATAATTTAGTATCTTCTTCATTAATATACACTCAGCTTTACGAGATGGGGGCTGCACATATCCTATTCCACCCTGATGAGGCTTTCTGTGTGTCTACTGTGCTCTCCATGGCTGTAATACAACACACACCTAACCAGGCACGTGGGGAACAAGACGTGTGTGTGGAGAATTCCTCTGAGAACTGAGCTGCAGGTAACAGACAGAGGAACTCGTTCCCCAGCCAAGTGCAGGCTTTCTGTTCTTGGCAATTCCACCAAGTTCTTAACATGAGAAATGAAGTTGATGGATAAACCTGTGGTCTGATCATGCTGGCTCCAAACATCCCTGACACTTACATCACCCTTTCCAAGCTCTCTGGGGACAGTTTCACATCGCAGCCCCGTTCGGCAACAACAGGCAGGGTTTTATCTGGATGCTCTGCAATGGTTACGGTTACCATATGCCTGGGTTTTCCTGACGTATCCCTTGTCCTGCCTGAAAGCCTGATCTGTCTGGAAGGGCTGACTCCGAGGTTTCCTGGATGCTTGGTAGCTGTAACAGGGCACAGCCTGACCGGGATGACTACGAACGTGAGCTGCGTGGCCACGTGCAAGCAGCACGGCAAGGTGTTGGCTGGAGCTGCTGCACACAAGCTGTCCACAGGCACTGGGAATCCCACGAGCCCTGCCTGTTGGATTTACACTCCTGACACCACACCGCGAGCGCACACTTACTGCTCTCTGGTAAGCAGCAGGGCCGTTGCTGCACTGCAGGTGAGGCTGCAGGGTGAGAGAAGGTGGGTAGGTTGTGCTGATTTTCAGTGCGTGCAAGAAGGTGTCTGCTTCCATCCCGACACAACACTCTACACTGTCTGAACACCCCCATCCGACTCACAGATGTCTCCCCACAACGTGTCTGGGGTTCAGCAAAGCTCTGTCCTGTTTTTGGATGGGGGGCAGAGCCCTCAGGAAGAGGAGGCCACTGCCCAGACAGATCTCGATTCCTCTCCAGCAGCTGCCCAGCTTTTCTGACTTGCCCTGGCATTTTCTCTGCACAGTTGCGGAGGCAAATTTGGCTTTGCCCTGGGACTTCTGAAAAATGCATCTTGTGTGTCATGACCTGCCTGGCTCACGACAACTGCACCAACTAATAAATGGGGGCGGAAAGAGAAATAGCTCAGCCAACTGTTTCCAGGGGACAGCGCTCGTTTATCTTGCTGGAGTGTGCAGTGAGCAGCGTGGGGAGACGGCAGAGGAGGAGCCCCTGGGGCGTGGAGAAGCTCAATATTGACCCCACAGACACGTGCCGAGCTGAAGGTTCTAGTTCCAAGCCTGGCTGACAGCCTTACTCCTCCACAACCCACCTCATGTAATGATAGCACAAGGGGTCATGGTTTGAAGCTGGAAAAGGGCAGATTTAGGTTGGACATCAGGAAAGAGTTGTGTGGATCCCTGGAACAGGCTGTCTAGAGAGGTTGATGGAGGCTCCATCCTTGGAGCCATTCAAAGTCAGGCTGGATGGGGCTCTGGGCAATCTGGCAAGCGATGGCCCTGCTTGGTGTAGGGGAGTTGGACTAGATGGCCTTTGGAGATCCCTTCCAACCCAATGACTCTAGCTTTACAACCCTGCCTGCAGTGTGGAGAGAAGCATCTGGGACTGCTACTGTGGAGCTGCTGCAGGGCATCGAGCCCTGTGACAGGACAGGGCTGCTCATGGTGGTTGTAGCACTGCTCTCCCTCTCTCGGTGTCAGCTTCACAGAACACCACCACCCCTATCTGCTAGCATCTCGGAGAGTCCCCAGCTGCCCAGAAGCGCCACTCTCGTGCTTTTTTTAGCGGTGGAGCAGTGTCTCTAAGGCCTGGCTCTCACTCTTTAAATTCCTGCATTCCAACCCGGCTGGAGCGATGCCCCCAGGCTGGGACATAATTGAATCCCCCAGAAATGGACGGATATTGGTTCCATCGAAGCGCAGGGAGTCAGCCTTTGTGT